>QXTE01000210.1:59965-171315 GCA_003942145.1 Platysternon megacephalum | reverse complement strand
ACCCCCCCCCCCCCCCCCCCCCCACACACACACACATTTACAAAATATAAATATTGGTTTGTTGGTTTTGTTTGTTTTTTGTGGGGTTTTTTTAGTTAGGCTGTCGAGAATAACATTTTGACTAGATGTTCTGTCCCTCTCCTCACCCCAGCCTGTTTCCTCTGGTTAAGAAACAAAATATAACCAAGATTGGAAATGTGGTACACAGTAATTACCAATATTAAAATGCGTCAGAAAGGAATGTGAGAACCGGCTACCCAAGACATGCATTTTATTTGTATGTCAATAAATGACAGTAATACTTAATACTTATCAAATGCTTTATTAGGATTCTTGTACTACTAAGCCTTCTCAAAACACATATATAATGATCAAGACAGATCACATATAAAGAGCAGTCTAGATTGTTTGGTGAGTTGGTGCAAACGAACATGTGTTTCAATAAAGCCAAATGCAAGGTTGCAGCTCCAAGGACAAAGAATATAGGTCATACTTCTAGGATAGGGAACTATATCCTTGTATGTAGTGTCTCTGAAACGGACAAGGTCATGGTGGATAACCAATTAACATGAGCTCCCACTGAAATCCTGTGGCTAAGAGGTGGAACATGGTTCTTAGATGTATAAGCAAGGGAACAGGGAGTGGGAGTAGGAGTGTGGAAGTGGTATTATCTTTGTTTGTAGCATTAATGAGACCATTACTGAAATGCTGTGTTTGGTGTCCACACTTCAAAAAGGATACTGATAAATTGGGAAGGGTTCAGAGAAGAGCCATAGGAATAATTTGAGAACTGGGAAACCTGCCTTATAATGGGGGACTGAAGAAGACTGATAAACTTCTTTTCAAAAAGATAAATATAACAGGCAACTTGGTTATAGTCTGCAAGTACCAGCATGGAGAGAAGATGTTTCATAGAGGAGGGCTCTTTAATTTATCAGACAAAGGCATAAGATCTGTTCTAGTCTATTGTTTTTTATATTGTCTTCATCACTGTAATATCTGTTCACTTCCCAGAAGTATGTTAAGCGTCTTGACTAACACTTATGTTTGATACTCTTGATCTTCTTTCTCTTTTTCTCTCCAATGGGAAGGAGTCCAGTCTCAAATATGACTCCTAATGAGCTCTAAAGTTAGATCTGATGAAACCAAAAAGGCACAAAAAATTACAGAAAATTCCATGGGCAGCCAGCACTGACAACAGATGCTGCCATTTGAAAATGTAGTAGTGTCCTAAATTATGATACTTCATCTTTGCATGGCATCAAGTATCAGAGGGGTAGCCGTATTAGTCTGGATCTGTAAAAAGCAACAGAGAGTCCTGTGGCACCTTTAAGACTAACAGATGTATTGGAGCATAAGCTTTCGTGGGTGAATACGAAAGCTTATGCTCCAATACATCTGTTAGTCTTAAAGGTGCCACAGGCATCTTTGCATAAGAATTTATAAAATAATTGATCAATGTACTTTGTATTGACGAGAAGAAGACAGAGTTGATAGATTTGGCTAATTGGATCCTTTTTATGTACATATTTTTCATTTAGATATAGGGAAGCTGGTGCTGACAGGAAATACGGAACTGGAGATTTTACTCAAAGTAAATCTGGACATTGACAGATGCCCAAAGAAAATTTACCAATAGAGAGTGCTTATAAATATTTCTCTTGATGCAACTTGGAATGTATTGAAGAAAACATACCTTTAATCCCACCTGTCCTTGGCTTTTTTCAGTTTTGCCTGAAGTTGAAAGAGCATACTTATGAGTATATGAAGCTAATTTTACAGCACTTTGTGCTATATGATACGTAGAAGAAAGAATAATCTTCTTGCCTAGATTTTAATAAGGTTCTTTAGGGCAGCTTCTTTATTTCAGTCAAGGGTAATTGAACTCTCTAACCCAGTGGTCCCCAAACTTTTGAGGGTCACAACCCCACTTTCCCCTGTCTGCACTTCCCCCCCCTCCCCCAAACCTGGGGCTGGGANCAGCCGGGGGGGGGGGGGGGGGGAACGTGGACAGGGATAATGGGGTTGGAGGTGTGGCTCCATACTTGAAGGTGAGGTGGGGCTGGGTGGGCGCTCCATCTCCGCCCCTCGTGGGGCTGGCCTGGGCCCGCCATGCCCCCCCCCGAATGTTTCTCTGTGCTCCCCTAGAGGGGTGCACCCCACACTTTGGGGACCTCTGCTCTAACCGTAATGGATACCAACTATACTTTTTGGTAAATGGGAGAATAATTTGATCCTGGGCGTATATAGGTGAGAGTTAATCATTTATATACATATCAGAACTACAAACACTTATATGAAATTGAAAAAGACCATGAGAACAAGTAGTAGTTGTGCGTAGAGTTCTTGGATGCTCTGAAAGTGTTTATTGACTTTCCTTTAAACCTGAAGGCCATTTTTACCTTCTCTGAGCTCAAAAAGAGAGAACAAATACCTCTCTAGATTCTGGCAAGTTTTGAAGCTTTCTCTTTCAGTGAAAGCAAGATTCCAGACATTGCTGGTTTTTCTTGAACAGAGAATGAATTCCCTTCTGGCCTTGGATACCTCCACTGTTTTTATATTTCAGACTGGATATAGAGAACTCTTTGGGTGCCACTAACATATGAATACGTGGGCACTCCACATATTGTCTCTGCCCCAGTGAGTAGTTTCTTTGTACGTGTAGGGATCTCAGACTTGGAATAAAGAAGATGATAGACCAGGGGTAGGCAACCTATGGCACACGTGCCGAAGGCGGCACACGAGCTGATTTTCAGCGGCACTCACACTGCCCGGGTCCTGGCCACTAGTCCGGGGGGCTCTGCATTTTAATTTAATTTTAAATGAAGCTTCTTAAATATTTTAAAAATCTTATTTACGTGACATACAACAACAGTTTAGTTATATATTATAGACTTATAGAAAGAGACCTTCTAAAAATGTTAAAATGTATTACTGGCACGCGAAACCTTACATTAGAGTGAATAAATGAAGACTCGGCACACCACTTCTGAAAGGTTGCCAACCCCTGTGATAGACACTGACCTTTCTTCCATTATCCACATCACTCTGAAGTCTGCACTCTCATCTAAAAGTTTGGGCCATAGTTTTGAAAAATGTCCACTAATTTTGGGTGCTAATAATTTTGAGACAGTTAGAGCCTTCTTTTCAAAGGTGCTGAGCACCAGAATCTGCCATTGACTTCAGAGTGCATGCATGCAAAAGCAAAGGCACTCCAAACTAGGGGACATGTTTGAAAACGTTGCCACCATAGAAACATTCAGCATAGATGGTCTCTGGGTGAGAACGTTATGAATAATTTCAAACGTGCAATATGTTTAAGCGCTTCATATTTGTTTGGCATCTTCATTAAGGATCCTGAAGTCCTTATTCAGGCAGCTCTCCATTTGAAGCTGATGTGAGCTTTATGTGAATGAGCACAGCAGCATAAGCTCTCTGATGCTGCACATTTTGGCTTCCCTTAGGTTTTCTTGCAAAGCAGTGTTTTCTTTTCTCTGTGGTTTGTTTTTCACTTTCTCTTGAAGTGGTTTGGAATACATCTGCACTGGTGAGGTAGCCAGAAGGGTTTGTGTGTCTTTGTACTGGAAGGTGAACTGCATAACCCTAGCAACCAGAGTAGGGGTGAGAACCAGCAGAAAGGATATTTAACAAGTAAGACCAAATATCTCCTTTATATGTAACAGCCAGAGACATTCTGGGAATGTCAGCAACTGATAAGAGTCATCCTAACTGATGATAGAAATAATTGCAGTTTGAAATTGTCTCTTGTCGTTTAGCCTTTATGAAGTCATATTTTTTTCTTCTAGCCCGAGCAAGGTGTTCAGCTGTGAGCACTGGAATAGAGGTTTAAAAAACAAGTCTCTTGAACTGATTATATTTAAGAAAGGCGTTAGGACGGTAACACAGGTTTTCTTTTGGGAAGTGTGGCAGAGCTTGTCTTAAATAGTCCCTAGGGTAAAGTGTTTTGAGAGAAATACGCACATACTGGACCAGATTAATTGCTGGTGTAGCTCCACTGATGTCAGTAAGATTGTATCAAGGATGAATTCCATGTGTTTCTCTTTGTCTGTAGGCAAGTGTCTGTTTCGCTCACCTTCTGTGTTATACATATGGACCCATCTATTCTTATGGGGTGATTTTCCCTTTTTTCTTCCTTATCTTTGTGAGTAAGAGAAAATGGTTTATTCTGTTTGGTGTGGTGTTTATATATTAGCTGTGGGTGACTGTCTGAACAACCTCATTAGTTAATGAAAGATTCCCAGGGTCCTTGACTGCTTCACCACTCTGTGGGATTATTCAAGCTGTTTTTTCTCAGTGTTCCCTGACTGTCTGGCTTTTCCTATTTTTCATTTTTTTGGTAGGATTTTACCTCCTTTGGAATTAAGTAAATTAAAAAGAAAGAAACTGTTCTATTAATCAACAAGTATCTGTTCAGTTTACTTGCCAATACATCATTCTTTCATATGCAGCCTAGTTAGATGCTACCCACTCTATTTCGAAAGTCAGCAATTCATCCTTTTAGTGCGTCAGTATTACTTTTGTCCTTACTTTTATTTTATTTGTACTAGAAACATCAAGCAAGCAGATGACATTTCATATGTACAAGGCAAGCATGGCCACTATCTTGGTACTCAAAATGGTTTGGGATGCTTGTCCCAAAAATGTGTGCCTTGTATTCCCCTTTCCCTCTGCTTTCTGATGTCCCCACGTCTTTCCCTCTCTCTATGGTGCGTTGTCTTTTCTTGCCTTGTTTTTTGTCTGCTGTAAATTCCTTGGAGTGCAGAGTCTTTGTCTTCCTTCCTGTCATTTGAATGCCATACATAGCAGTGGTGCTATGTAAATAATAATAAAAACTACTCTGTTTCTGGAGCAGGGGAAGAACACTTCCAGTTTTCTTTATCTCAGTAGTTTCACTTCCTCAAACCCAGATGACGCACTGTCTGGGGAGGGTGACCAGTCTGTTCAATTCAATTCAATTCAAGCTATCTTCGTTTTAAATTACCACTTTGTAGGGATGAGTAGTTAGGGAAACAATATCTTGTCATATAGTCTCCAGCTGTTTTTTACCTCTCAAAATTTCCTAGCCTGTGGTCTGCTCAGTTTGACAGCAGATGTTCTTTGAGAGGTGGCAAGAGGATGTTTGGGGAAGTCTTTTGTTCTCTTTGGATTACAGAAAGCAGCGATATTTCCTTCTTTTGCTTCACTGGACTTTATTTTTTTAAAATTTGACCCTGCTCCTTCCCCCAGGGCAATTCCTGTTGTGGTAGCGATGGTGGGAGCTCTACTGTATGGTTGCCTGTGTTTTAACCACCATGTCGTCCAACCCCACTTAGAGCAGGGCTAGATAACCCTAGTTAAAACACTAGTGACCACCTGGGCCCTATCTAGACTAGGATTCTCACTGTTGCTGCTATTAGCTGAGCTGTATTGATGGTAGCTTTGGTGGGGATCTTTCAGAACAATAGTCCAGTATAGACAAAGTCTTTGTTCAGAAGAAAAACTTAATTGGGAAATGTATTTAGCTGAAAATTGTGAGATTGTTTTGCCCCAATGAAGCAAAATGGTTCAATTTTTTATATTGTGGTAGGTAGTGCCTAGGTGCCCCGACCCCATTGTTTGCTAAGCATTGTACAAACATGTAGCAGACAGTCCCTGCCCCAGAGAGCTTACATTGTAAGCATAAGACAAGAAACCGGTATTGGGGGTGGGGGGAGAACAAGGTAACAATGAGATGATGGTTCTGCTCCTCACCAAAGCTATGGGCAGCATCTTGGCTTTCTTATGTTGTCGCTCCCTCCATGAGGGTTTTTTTTTATAGGTGGCCTGTTCCTGAGCTGTGCTGAGCACGTTCTAGTCCCATTAAAATAAATGGCAGTTCAGGCTACTCTGCACTTTGCAGTATATGGCCCTTAGTCCACCGCACAATAGGGAACCAGGATTTTGTCTAGAGCGGAAGAAGTTCTGAGAGTTCTCTCTAAGTTCTCTGCCTTAGAGGACTCAAGATAAATCTAAAGATGACCGGGCCCATTCTCTATTAATGAAGATTCTTATACTACTATACTAAGGGCAAGAATTCCTTAATTGTCTAGGCCAGGGGTCTCAAACACGCGGCCTGTGGACTTATTTGCTGCAGCCCGCCAAGCTCCCCGCCCCCCCCCCCCGAGTTATTTCCTGCGGCCGCCAAACTCCCCTCACCCGTCGCCACCCCTCCCCCCCAGCGTGCCGTGTCCCCGCTCCTCTGCCTACCTCCAGGTGCTTCCTGCCGCCAAACAGCTGTTTGGTGGCGTTTAGCGCTTTCCAGGAGGGAGGGGGAGGAGCAGGGAGCCGTGTGCTCAGGGGAGGAGGCGGAGAAGAGGTGGGGCAGGGGCGGGTATGTGGGGAAGGGGTTGGAATAGGGGCAGGGAGGGGGCAGAGTTGAGGTGGGGACTTTGGGGAAGGGGTTGGAATGGGGGCAGGGAAGGGGTGGGAAGAGGCGGGGCAGGGTGGGGCCTCATGGAAGGGGTGGAGTGGGGGGCAGGGCCGGGGGCAGCATGGGGGAAGCGGGGGGCTTTTGAACCTTTATATGAAAAGGTGTCAGTGATCTGGCCCTCGGACCAATGTACTAGTCCTCATGTGGCCCTCGTGGTGATTTGAGTTTGAGATCCCTGGTCTAGGCGATCTTCAAAGGAAGAGGGAGGTTTTTTTCTCCCTTATCAAACATGTAGGCAGCTGACCCATAGATATTTTAAGGAAGATTTGCTATATATTATGGCAGGCAATAGATTGTTTGATCTTTATTGCTTACGTACCTTATGCCAAAAACCTGCAGCTATAATTCTTTGATTTGGTTAGACCTTTTTTATGTTTAGCTCATCCACATGTTACTTTTTCCCTTTCAAAAATTACTGCAGCTTCTCGAACTTTGGTAACTAGGTTAAAAAAAAAAAGTATGTCATTATGCAAGTTCAGTAGTCTTTATTCCATCATTCAAAGGGTATCCCTAAGGTTCAGATCCACTTCTTGCTGATTTGCTGCAAGAAGAGCTTTGATGGAAAAGATATGATGCTCACTGGCCTTTTTCAGTGTAGTCTTTCAGCAGAGATAGCTGGTGGTCTGCAATAAAAGTTACCTAGCAGGTGGTTTATACCTATAGATGACAATTGTGTAGGGAAACTTTAGAATTGTTTTGCTTTTTAGGGATCTGCATTCTATAATTTACACCAGGGGTCGGCAACCTTTCAGAAGTGGTGTGCCAAGTCTTCATTTATTTACTCTAATTTAAGGTTTCGCAATACATTTTAACGTTTTTAGAAGGTCTCTTTCTATAAGTCTATAATATAGAACTAAACTATTGTTGTATGTAAACTAAATACGGTTTTTAAAATGTTTAAGAAGCTTCATTTAAAATTAAATTAAAATGCAGAGCCCCCCGGACCAGTGGCCAGGACCCGGGCAGTGTGAGTGCCACTGAAAATCAGTTTGTGTGCCGCCTTTGGCACGTGTGCCATAGGTTGCCTACCCCTGATTTACACCAAAGATGAGATGAACAGCTTTCCTTATTGCTTGTATTGGAGCTGAGTGTTGCCAATGATGCTGAAAATATCTGACCTTTGTTAAGAAGACAAAGTGGCAGGGCATGCAAAAGGTTAAAATGATTCTCCCTGTCTGATTTTTGTTTAGCCTTGTGCTGTATCTATGTTTATAGTAGAAGTGTTCTCTCACACAGACTAATGTGTACCAGATGTAAGCCACAACAATCTAGAGTATCCCTGTGACTCATATCTTCATTGTGCTAGAATAGAAACTACATGCTAAAGCACATGCTTAACTTTAAGCATGTAGATACATTGCCTTTGCTGGAACTACTGATGTCCTTAAAGTTAAGCACCTGCGTAAGTGTTTTGCCCATGTGACGTATAAGTTCAGCCCATGTGTGTATAAACTCCCTTTCAACACAGTGGCTTGCCACCTTGGTAAAGACAACAGCATTTTTTAAAAGGTGCACTTAGTGCTTCTGAAGGGATCCAGATTGACATCCCAAAGACTCGAGTCTTCCAGCCATAAAAGATATGTCTACACTGGAACAGGAGGTGTAATTTCCAGGTTAGGTAGGTGTACCCGCTCTAGCGCTGATTGAGCTAGTGCACTAAAAATAGTGTGGCTGCAGCGGCACACGGGCACAGTCCATCTGAGGCCTTAGCTATATATTTAGGTGGCTAGCTGTGCAACTGTGGTTACTTGACTATTTGTAGCACACTAGCTCGATCAAAGCTAGCATGTGTGCATCTACCCAAGCTGGAAATTATACCTCCCAGCTGCAGTGTAGACACACCCAAAGAGGTAAGCCAAGGCATGGGAAGCAGCAGCTCGAACTTTCTCACACCAGTGTGATACAGGCTTGGCTTGGAATGGGACCAGCCCTAAGGGCAAAATGGTAGTTCAGTTTTCATGGTCATTCAACCCTTGGCCTCTCCTCTGAGACTGTCAACAAGGATAACAACCATGTTGGTGGTTTTTGCGATGTGGCTGTGTATACAATAAAAACTGAACTGACATCACCACCTCATTTCATATAGGACACCAGACAGCTTTCAGACAGTAATAACTTTTTGTCACTGCTGGCCTGGGCTGGAATTCAAGCCCCTTATTCCAGTGGCTCTCAGCCTTTACAGACTACTGTACCCCTTTCAGGAGTCTGATTTCTCTTGTGCACCCCCAAGTTTCACCTCACTTAAAAACTACTTGATTACACAATCAGACATAAAAATACAGAAGTGTTACAGTAACTATTACTGAAAAATTGCTTACATTCTAATTTTTACCATATAATTATAAAATAAATCAATTGGAATATAAATATTGTACTTACATTTCAGTGTATAGTATATAGAGCAGTATAAACAAGTCATTGTCTGTATGAAATTTTAGTTTGTACTGATTTCGCTAGTGCTTTTTATGTAGCCTGTAGTAAAACTAGGCAGATATCTAGATGAGTTGATGTACCCCTGGAAGACCTCTGCGTACCCCCAGGGGTACGCATACATCTGTTTGAGAACCACTGCTTTATTCCATGATGGCCCTTGTTGATCCAGTCACCCAGCAACTTCACTGTTATCCATACAGAATATGCTTCAAAGTACCCATCTGCTTCTCACCAGATTTTCAACTTTGGACATTAGGTGGTTAGGAAAAGGAGGTATGAGGAAGGTGTATCCCCCCTATGTTGACTCAGTAGTCTGAAATCTTGGGATCTTATTGGATGAATTGCTCTGCTAAGAGTCCCAGACAGTAGGGGTAGCCCAAATTTTCCCTATACCATCTTCAGGTTTCTTACTGATTTTGTAGTTAAGGCAGTGGACTGGGAGTCTGATCTGGGTTTAATCTGAGCAGTGCCACAGACTTCTTGTGTGACCTTGGGCAAGACACTGTGAAAAGACTTCCACTGACTTCAATGGACTTTGAAGCAGGCTTTTAATCTCTTTGTTCCTCAATTCTCCATTTGTAAAAATGTGTTTATCTTTTTTTACAGTGCAAATATTTGTAATAAAAAATAATTATCTAAAATGAGCACTTGACACTTTGTATTCTGCATTATAATTGAAATCAATATATTTAAAAATGTAGAAAAACTTCCAAAAATATTTATAGTAAATTTAAATTGGTATTCTATTATTAACAGTATGATTAAAACTTTGATTAATCATGATTAATTTTTTAATAACTTGACAGCCCTAATAGATATATAAAATCTCCTTCACAACTGCAGGATGTTTTTGGCCCTGTGTAGTTTTTTGTTACTTTCTAATAAGATATGTCAACTTGTCTCTGAGCTGCATGGAGCATTAGACTTAAAATGAAAGAATGTAAGCTGGTTAATTAGGCAAAGTTCATTGGCTATAAATACTTGTGGTGAGGGGTTAATTTTTCCCTTCACTTAGTTTAAAATAAGAGCCGTAGAGATTTGAACTCTGGCACACTCCTAAACTGGCTGCCACTTGTGCATTTAACTTTGGCCCCTTTTGATTCCTGCTGAAGGGTTTCACCAATTGCCTCAGCACAGTGGGGAGAGGCTGTGGCTGATCTTCTGGTCTGGGCCAGCTCTGATGCAATCAGTTGAAATTGGTGCAAAGGAAGTGGGTTGCCATCTTTAAAAGCCTCTTATGTTGATTTTTTGAAAGTTTAGTGTTCTCATGAGCTAAAGGATAACGAAACAAGAATGAGCTGTTGCAGCTGGGAGAGCGGGAGTGATTCAACTAAGAAATAAAGTTTGAGGACCAAAACTTAAAAATACTGCTTTTTAAATTTATTTATTTAAACCATCCATTTAAATTCCCAAACTCCCAGCTCATCATCTTGGGAAGCATGTCCAGCGGGTTAGCTTTTCCAAGCTCTACTTGAAGAGTAGAGTAGAGTGTCCTTCCAAGAAAAGTCTAGTTTTTAAATCCCTCTTTATTCCTCAACTTCAAAACATTCTGAGATTAGATTAATTGTGGTGTAACTCCATTGTCTTCTCTGCTGTTCTCCCAGGGCATAATTTGGTTCACACACTGCTGACTCTTGTTAAAAAGATAACTAGAAGCACTCTTCTTATGTGCAAGAAACTATTTTTGTATTTTTATTTGCTAATTTATTTTATTTGATA
Source organism: Platysternon megacephalum (assembly GCA_003942145.1). Lineage (NCBI taxonomy): Eukaryota > Metazoa > Chordata > Testudines > Platysternidae > Platysternon > Platysternon megacephalum. Next base: position 160,694 of record QXTE01000210.1, on the reverse strand, counting down.
TTTATGAAGAACAATGGCATTTCTTTTATTTTGCCCCCATTTGTCATCTTGTTTCCACAGACAGTCACAATAATGCAAGTGACACGTATTTAGAACCGTTAGAGAAGTCCTAAAATTACGCAAGGGCTGTTTTTTTTCCCCTCGGTCTCTATTGAAGTAATGCATAGAACACTAGACCTCTGACTTACCTGAACTTCCTGAAACCTGGATTATCTGAAATTGGGTTCTTTCCCCCAAGATGCACCATTGATATAGAACAGTGTGCCATGTTAACCAAAATAGTTATTTCCTTTCTCATCCGCTGTGAGACTGTCTTTGATTCGTGAGGGACTACAGAAGAGAAGAGGGGTTGTGGGCCGGGGGAGCTTTAGAGCAGAGACTCAGGCTTACTGCTATGATTAAAGCGTCATCCTCAATTTACTTCCCTTCTGGCAAATTTCAGTTGACTATTAGAGCGTGCTGTTTCTCCTGTGTGAGCTGTCTGAAGCGTCACATGCCACTGTTGGTGGGAATTAGAGGGCCACCAATGTTCTACAATACAGGCAGTTGACACACATGAAAGTGACTGTGACCAGACCGGCCAAAGATAAAGTCCAGCCCAACAAGCAAAGATTTGATTTCCTAGCAGCTCAGTTGGGGCTTAGGTGAGATACGCCTGCTGATATTGCCAGTGGTCAGGAAGGAACCCTGCTGCTTTGTAAACTTCCTTAATTTAGAGGACACTGATGGGCTTACAAATGTACCCTAATGGTAAGCTCAATTGTAAAAAAGTATATGAAAGTTCAAGAGATGTTGCAATAACCTATAAAACAAACGTTCACGGAAAGTAGTTGCTTTCAATAATGAATGTTATAAAAAGGTATGAAAGTGAGACGAAAAAAACTGAATTAGTCTAAGCAAAGAGGCCTATTAATATAACTCAAAGACTGTAGTGTTTAGTAAAAACAAGAAATGTGGAACCAAAAACTAATGAACCAAAATTGATGTGTCAGAAGCTAGGCCTAATGGGTGGACAAAATAATGAGGGGATAAGCTACTCCACGCACCGCTCTCTTTTTGGGTCCTTAAAGACTTTTTTGGGGGGAGGAATAAAAACAGAGTGAGGCTACTGGAGCAACTTCGTCATCATGACTGTCCCCCAGTGTCTCCTGGGACCCTAGCCTTCGGCATCCTGATCCCGAGAGATGTCCTGACCAGACTGGGCCAGAGAGAGGGATCCAGATGGCAGTGCTAGTTCTACCAGCTCCATCTGAATCCCAAAGACCACCTGAAATAAAATGGGATCAGACTTTAACAACAGCAACAACAGTTCCAGCCCATTTCAGCTCACTTCTCTTTTCCCCAAAAGGACAGTTATTATCATTGTTAATACCATCTAAGAGACTGTCAAACAAGACGGGGAGGTTTCCTTCTAAAAACTCTCTCCAGCTAAAGGAAAGGGAACAAGGGCTGTTGTTAAAATGAAAGACGGACGTAATATTTTTCATTGCAGATGCTTTAACCATTTTTTCCTTCTCTGTATCTTTAATAAAAAGTTACAAGGATTTTTAATGGTGTACTTGCCATAGTATTAAGCAAGCTGAGGTCTCTGTATACCAAACCCCAGACCTTGTTTAATACTGTTTAATGTTGGACAGTGACTGGGTTATGTTAACACTTTTGGCCCATGTATTCCCTCTAAATTAATACAACGGCAAAATGAATAGCCACTTTCAGACTGACTTGCATAGTTGAGGCTTTTGATGTATTGGTGTCCATGTAACAGAATTATCATTTCATTTCTTGTTAGGCTTTAGCAGTGAGTACCCTTGAGAAGCAGGAAGATGATGAGTGACGCAAGTGACATGTTGGCTGCAGCTTTGGAACAGATGGACGGCATTATAGCAGGTAAAAACATTATGCTGTTTGTTTAGCCAGTTCATTCCTCCTTTCATCTGTGTAGGGCTGAGTTCCAGTCGAAAGAGGATGCAAATAGAACTGTGTTTGATGACTCCCTACTAACTAGTTGTGAAACTCAAAGGATGCAAACAGATTTGAAAGAGGGTGGCACAAATCCCTGCAAACACACAGTGCAAATTCAGTTGCACCTTTTCTCCTATCTCCCCATCACTACACTTCACAAAACCATTGGGCAATGTGGTTCAACTTGAAGGACTGGAATAGCCAAGGATGTTTCAAATCAGGATTAGTGTTTGTTTGAAGAGTAGTGGGGTGTCAGGAAGGGAAACCTTGTCTAGTGCTGTACAGGGGCGGCTCTAGGTGCAGGAGGTCCCCGGTCCCACGGATTCGGCGGCATGCCTGTGGGAGGTCCACCGGTCCCGCGGATTTGGTGGCATAACTGCGGGAGGTCCGCCGGTCCCGCAGATTCGGCCGAATTGCCGCCAAATCCGCGGGACCGGTGGACCTCCCGCAGGCATGCCGCCGAAGGCTGCCTGACTGCCGCCCTCGCAGGGACCGGCAGGGCGCCCCCCGCGGCTTCCCGCCCCAGGCACGTGCTTGGAGCGCTGGTGCCTGGAGCCGCCACTGGTGCTGTACCTCACTCAAGTCTTGAGAGAAATTAATTAAATAGGCCTGACTGGGACAATTCAGATTAAGAACTGAATTTTGATCCCTTCAAAGTAGGGGCTTTTTGAATCAGGGCTTTGGTTTGGGCCTATCTCTAACTTGAATGTTTTCATAAGCATGAGCAATTCGCTCATACATTTTTACTGGGCTGGGGAGAGAGATCAAAAAGTATACTACTTCCTGAACTCTTAAAACTGTGTCCAGTGAGCTGTGAAAAAAATACAATCATATAAAACAGAGAAACAAAGCAGACAGAAGTTTTTGGTTTGATTCCATTCCAGCAGAGCTATCCAGACAGCTGTTCAAATTGAAGAAGTATTCTGCGTAGGCAGCAACAGAGATATGAAGGCTTCAACAATCCCACATACAATAATTTCCTTTTAAAAAAAATAGTTTCAAAAAGTGCCTGCTTTGCTGGAACTGACTTTTCTCCATAATGCTATCTTCTTAAAGACCTCTGGCACACATGTGCAGTGTATACAATGGGTCATAATGAAGTCCTAGGATTCATATAGTCTATCTCTAAAAAATCTTTATATTAGCATGCAGATCTGGTCAAGCGTCTGAATTATGAAGGGCCCAAGTAGGCTTGAACAGCATGGGGTTTAATGTAAAAATAAAGGGTGGTTATCAGGATGTCTAAGACACCAAAGACTTAATTACATATGTCTTTACAAACCTTTAAATAATATTGCAAAGGAGTTGTTAATTCTGTCCTATACTTCTGCAAGGGATTTTTCTCTTTTTAATTTTCTCAAAGGGAATTAATAGTTGGAATGCTTGCATTTTTCAGACTGCCAGACAAATGAAAGCTTAGAAGGAAGTGTACATTCTGCATATATCTGCAATATCCAAACAGTTAGTAGCACAAAAGCTGATACTTTGTCGTTAATATGTCTCATTGTGTCTAGGCATTACAGTATTCAGTTGTTACAGACGTGACAGTCTCAAATCAGTGTGTTGAAGTATCAAGACAGAATTAGCTAAGCTAACTTAAATCAGCTTTAACTATGAATTTCTTCCCTTTTTTATTGAACCTTTAACTTTAGAGTGAACGTCCTTTGTGTTAGTGAATGATAACTTTTGCTTATTAATACTCACGTGTGAACGCCACGATATCCAACTTGTTTGGGCTTAGGGTTTTAATTTTAGGGGAAGTCATTCAATATTTCCTTCTCTCCCTCTTCGTTTATTCTCTTTATTTTTTTAAAGGCTTCCAAGCCCTTGCATCAGGGTAACCTATCTTTTTGAGTGAAAAATGTTGACTGCAATTCCCTGTGGAACCCATCAGTGTCTCCCTTGGGTCATGTAATCACCACTGAGTGAGACAAAACAGTGCTAGGGCTGAGCATGTTTCTTCCATAGTATTCCCAACCTCTGGTAGCCTAGGGGGTTGGGGGACCAAGCTGTGCCTTGAACTCCAATGTGCTTTGTATTGGCATGTTACTCTGCTGCAAGACAGTCCTAACAGCCTGTGATGTATTATGTTAGGTTTACTGTACATTAAAATTGTAGAAAAGATACAAGTTATAGGTATCATCAGGACACCAGATGAGTATCAGTGAAGAATTAGCTAAGTCTGTGCTATAACATGGAGATGAGCCTGCATCCAAACACCCTTAAAATCTGGGAGGTTCAAGATCCAGATCCAGGTCTGAATTTTGTTGGTAATTAATATTTGTCACTAGGAATCCCTGTAGGTGCCGAACCTCCTAGATGTATTATAGCAAGTCTCATAATTGTATTTATATATTTATTTACTCTTGTGGCTTATCTAATGTAATCCTTGTCTCTTTACCTTGCTTTTGTCTAGGTTCCAAGGCTTTGGAGTATTCCAATGGTATATTTGATTGTCAGTCCCCTACCTCCCCATTCATGGGGAGCCTGCGAGCACTGCACCTTGTGGAGGATTTGCGTGGTTTATTAGAGATGATGGAAGCGGACGAAAAAGAAGGACTGAGATGTCAGGTCCCAGATTCAACAGCAGAAGCTTTGATTGAATGGCTCCAAAGCCAAATGGTACAATATCACCTTGACTTTCTTATAAAACATTGGGGGTCCTGTCTTACAGGCTACAGAAAATGGGTTTTTATTTTCTACAGAAAAATTCTGAATTTTCAGTCAAAAATTGAAAACCAAAATATTTGGGACAAAATGGGCAATAATTTGGTTCAGAAAAGGGGCTGCAGAGCCTCATGATCTCATTGTCCTTTATAGCCTGGGGGCCCTGGTTGGACGTTTTCCATGATGTACCACAGTGTCTCCTCTTGGTGGGAAAATTTTCCAGTGATTCGGCATTCAATATTTTTATGAAAAAATCAAAATTTTCTGTGGAAAGCAGACACTGTTAGCGAAAATTTTAGTTAGTTGAAACCCAATTTTCTATCAAAAATCAGTTTTGATTGAAAATATTTGATCAGACCTACTGTTTACACTTTTTGGTATTAATAATCTATCAGGGAAACTGTTAGCATGACAGCATCTTTAACTGACTGTTACATTGGTTTAAGAAGGAAATTAGTGGTATATCGTATCATTCAGCATAAATTGCATATTAGAGACCAAATCTGTTCCAGTTACTTTCTGTGCCTGTGAATTCCAGTTTTTGTCATCCTCGCTTTGAAGAAACCCCGGTGTGTACTTGGCAGGTTTATTTTTCCCTTGCCCATGGCTTGTTACTACTGCATTTGAGAGCAGTGTGTTACTCTGTAGTAGAGTGTGACTTAGGAAAGCACAGAGGAAGCAATTATGCACAGTATATGTGAGACATAATTTAAGGCAGCCTCTTCAAAGAGGCCTCAGCCTGACCACTAATTTTGCATCCCTAATCCCCTTCCGGTTTCAGTATTCCTGGTGTACTTGCTTGCAGGTGCAAGTGAAAGTCTTCCTTGTTTGTGAGTACCTTTGGTGCTGGTTTGGTGGCTTAGGGGAGAATACATATCTCAGGGGAGCCCAGGTGGCGGAAGTGAAAATTACCGTATATATTAGACCTCATACTTCAGCGTTTGTCAATCTCTAAGGCTATGTACACATTAGCACAAACGTCAGTATAAATTATGTCAGTCAGAGGTGTGAATAAGCCATCCCCGAGCGGTGTAAGTTGCATTGACCTAAGCACCGGTGTGGAAGCTCTCCCGCTGGCATAGTTACTGCCGCTCTCGGCGGCTGGAGTAAGTAAGTTGACAGGAGAGCTCTCTCCCATCGGCTTAGAGTGCCTGCGCTAGCAGCGCCACAGCTCTGTAATGTAGCCACGGCCTAAGTGTTAGCCATCAGAATAACACCTAATGCAAGGAGGGGCAGGGAATAGATTATTCCACATCTGCCTACTGCAGGGTTTTGCAGCTTCCTCTGAAGGAGCTAGTGCTGTCTGCCATTGGAGACCAGATACCAGACTCGATGGACCTTGGGTGCACGTAGGGGGAGAGGGGGGAAGCGGGCAGTTCTTGTTTTCCTAAGACTGCATTCTGTTAGTAACATTCACAACACTGCATGCAAAATCAGTTATGTGTGCAAAATTAGAGGCCATTTTTGAATATTTGCCCCCGTGAGAATGCAATGCTTTTCATTGATAGAATTTGCTTCTATTTGACTTCAGGTGCCATCTAGTGGCACATGTAGTTCTATGAAATCTCAGTTGAGAGATACTGGTCCTGGGAATAATACAGCTGCTGAACTTTTTTCTTATTGAAAGTTCTAGGAGGAGAGCTGTGTTTTTGAAGTAGCTTTTGCTTTATACTAGTCAAGTGACCCAGGGCCTGATCTAAAGTCTGCTGAATTCAGTGGAAGTCTTTTCATTGACTTCAGCAGGCTTTGGATCAGGGCCCACGGTGTTGAAATCTGTGACCAAGATCCAAAGTGGCAGTTAACACACTGATGTCAGAAGGAAGAGATTGGATTATATGGAATTCAATTCTTCAAAATATATAAAGTTATCTATAATTTCAGCACCTCCAAGGTCTGTAATTTACAATAATGAACATCAACTCTAGCTAATACCAGGTCTGTGTGGAATGGGCGTAAACATGGGACTCAATCATGTGCTGTCCAAGTGGGTGACTTAAAATATATATATATATTTGAATGCTTGTGAAAGATGCTAAGTAAATTATATCTGTGATGAATGAAAAATCTCTGCAGGTAAAGCATGGACAGTACAAGTTTGGCTACGCTGGCCTGCCAGTAGTATGCCTTATTCGTGAGTGGGAGGGGCCATGTGTATCAGCAAGAAAATAGTTCCGTCTCCGTGACCGTTCAGTTTCTCTGCTAAGACTATCAATAAGGATGCCAAATAGTGCCAGTTTTGGTGGTGGTTTTGTGATGCAGATGTGCCTGCCTATTAGAAACTGGAAAGAAATCACCAAATTCATTTCACATACCATCTGACGGCTGTTTGGTGGTCTAACAGCTTTCAATTACTGCTGTCACAGGTGGAATATGAATTCATGATCTAGATGGGAAAGGGTCTGGATTAGCATTCCTCATATAGTTCTGTATAATGTGGTACAGTTAACAGAGACTTCTTTCAATCCCACAATATTGAAATTGGCTGTCTCAAGTTCTCCTCATGGCTCTTCCTGACCTCACACCAAATTGTTCCTGCTGTACTTACATGTGTAGCCCCTTTGGGATGACTCACAAAGGAAGGAGAGCAGGATTCTACGCATTCAGCATTTAAAAACAAAAAGGACTTCCTGTTTCCAATGTCCTTTTTACACAAAGGGACAAGTAGTTAAGTTAAAATACGGATGTGAAATATTTTGAGGAGAATGGTTAAGTGTGCCAAATGGCCAGTTGGAACCAGCTGTACGTGTTGTGCACTAACATCTGATCATGGAGTTGTTTATGTAAAGTGATCAAGTAGTTTCCATTGAGGAATTCAAAGGTAAACTAATGTTTCCATTGAACAAAATGAACTCTTAACATCTCCATTTGAAATCCACAATGTGTTAATTAACTAAACAGGATAGAATCAAGCTGCTTTTCTTGTCTGCTTTTCTAACTTAGGTGAATAAAAAAATGTGCAGTGGAAATCATACACGCATTTCCCTATGTGCATGCTGGAAGTGGATGGATTTATGTGATTAAACTTAGAGATGGGCCCAGTCATTCACAGTTTGGATCTGGCTTCTGGCTTCTTCACAGTTCAGAAGTATTGGGATCCAGGGTTTCAGTGTGTCTCATCATAGACACAGGGAACAGCTGTGATGTTCACAATGAGATCATAACCTTTCCCGAGTTTCAGGGATCTTCAGTTTGTTGCTGATGAATAAAAATTCTCATTCTATTCTAATGTGTATCTACTTAATACACATTAGTGCCCAGGGCAAAGCATTTATTCACAGTCTCTTTTCTCTGCAAATAGGTCTGTTTTTGTTTCTCAGTGCTTTCCAGGTCAGATATGGTCAGTTTGCAAATACATTTTTTAAATTTCTAACTATGAGCCCCGCAAATTGAAAGGCTGTCTTTTTATCCTTCTTGCATGTCATCATGGGTAATAAAGTATTTCAAACCAAATTCTGCTCTTCATTGCATCACTGCAACTCTGTTGCTTTCAGTTTGAACTAGATACATAATTCTGTTGATGAAGCACCAAGGGAATAGAATTCAACTCGCTTTCCCAGAGTTGGCTCCAAGGTACTAATAAGAGTTAAATGCAGCAAAACCTTTTTTTAGTCACTAAAGTCAGCAGCTCTGGCTGGGAACACATACACAGGAGCAAATCTCTTGGGTAAAGAGGTATACATTTTACCTAATTGCTTTTATGAGTGGAGTCTCACTTTAAGCAATGTAGAGTAAAAATCAAACAGAAAACAGAAAATCTAAAGACACCTGTCAGTCATATCTGCACCTTCCTCTTACCAGGACCGGCTTCCTCTCTGGGTAGCAGGCACTATCAAACTGCCAGCAAGTTTCTTAAAATGCTTTCCCATAACCATGAGCATCGCCTCACTCTTCTCTGAGTTGAGTTTTCAAATTAAAATTGGATGATTTGTTGTTGCTTTCTAAGTGATATTAATGATTGATTACAGAAAAAACATGGTCAAGTTGAGCGAGTGTCCTGTGCCTTTCTGGGAAGGATGCTTGCATAACTCACTGTGTCTTGTTTAAAGATGGGACTGGTGGAGAACCCCAGATCTAAGCTCCCCAAAGTTTAGATCAAACCTTTCATCCTTGGCCCATCTCTAGTGGTGGTGGTGGTGTAACTCTGCGTGCTTTTTATACAGAGGAGCCAGTGACCATTTTTTAGCCAAGTTTCATGTTCACCATGGGTCCGTTCATGTGCATTTTCAGCTTTTGGTAATCAGCTGACTTGTGATGCTGACAGTGATTTCCTGACTCCGTGCATGTAGTTGTTGCACCATGAAAAAACGCGGTCCTCTCATAAAATCAGCTTCAGGTTCTGCCTCCTCTTTAATGAGTTAATTCTTTCAGAAGCTGGCCAGATTCCTGGGAGCTAATAAAACCAATAGTATTCTTTATGAAGGCATATTAGGTTTCAAAGATAAATTTGCTTGTCTGAGATAAGTGTACTGAAATAAATCCGCCCTTTTTAAGATGTGGAGTGGTTCCCATGTGGCGGAAGTAGATCACTAGCCAAGAAACATTAAATGTGATTTATTCATGGAAAAATCCTGTCTTCAAGTGAAGATTTATTTGATTTTCTTAGTGTAGACATAAGGTAGATTTCTTTGATTTAGACTGACTGGGTTAGATCCTGAAAGCATTTTATGATAGTATGTGGCACATTTAGTCTCTCACCCCTTGAGACCTGAATTCGGATCCTGCCAGAGATCATAGGTTGAAAGGAGTGTGATGATTCCATCCTAGCCCCTAGTGGAAAGTGCCCATATCACAAATTGTGTCACAATTGAGTTTTTGCTCGTGAGAGGCCTAGCTGCGGAGTGCTCTTTAACCACAAGATTATCCTTCTTGCTAGGGATGACTATCAAGTTTGGTCTGTCTTTGATAAAATAAGTGATTTGAGATAGCAGGGAGCCATCTACCCTGCTGCTTTGCGTTCCACCAACTCTTCCACCTATTAAAATAATAATCCATCAGTAAAATCAGAGTAAAAGACCTAGTGTTCTTAACCATATTTATTTCTTGATGCTTGTAAGCAGGAAACAGAATCAGAATCTCTATTTTTAACTGAATTATTTCCATTTAAAAGGAGGCTCATCCTAATTTTGGTAGAAGCTGTGGGGTTGAGAAGGGAAGTGCTTGTACTACAGCAAAAGAAGTTAAGGGAGTCTTTATTACTCTCTGCTAGATGAGCCAGTGAGCATAGGGAAGGGGGAAATGACTAATGGAGGGAAATTGATGAGGCCCTCAGGTATCTCAAAGGGGAAGCTGATGTTTGTGGGAAAGCACCTTGTTTTCTGAAATTGTGTGGTGCGAAGGGAAGGGGCTTTGGTGTCTCAAATTAGAACAAATTAGTCTCTTGGGAGGAGGGGGGAGCTTTGATGTCTTAAATCTAGTGAGAAGCTGCTTTTCATGCATGAGGGAGCAGGCGTCCTGCAGCCTCCCTGCCCACCCTTCCCACCCCAACCCCACATTCTATATGATCTCCAGGTAGATGAGGAAACCTGGCCATTGCTAGCTTCCCCACCAAAACCTCTGCTCCAGGAAATCTTGATGGCACACAGGCACCCCCTTGTATGTATTGCGGTACGATAGCTCTCTGCATCACTACTGCTGCAGCTTTCGGTCTCTCAACTAGACACAACGTTCGGTCACATCTGTAAAATGCACGAAGATAAATGTGACCGAAATGGAGTGTAACTGGAACATTCACAAGCACCGTGCTTCACTAAATCTGTTTTTCTAAGTCGCGCTATCTATCTGGGTAACAAACTATTGCACGTAACATATTACAGTAAGGGTTGCATTTTTGTGTTGTAGCAGATACTGAATTGTTAATGAAGGAATTGACCATCCTGAAATAGTTTCCCCTTCCAATCTCAGCAGCTGCTTTATTTATTTTTAGAACATGTTTCAGGTGAATTCTAAGGTTCTGTTTACTTGTTTTAAGACTCTTTTCTCCTAAGTTCTTTTTGGGGGTGGGGGATGAGTGGGGTTGTTTCACTTTCATTTCTGCTAAACCTTTTCAAAGTAAAATTAGTTTAGTATTTTTTCTTCTTTATGATGAAATTTCAGACGCATTCAGTAAACTTTTAAAAGTATGCTGTTTAATAGTAGATCACTATGATTATAGCTGGATAATTTATAGCTGTGATGAAAATCACAAGGGTTATAAGGAAGAACAGTTCAAAGGAGATGCCGGCTTGTGAGAGAAGAGGTGGACTTCTGTGCATACTAGTTAAACTGATTAAGGTAGCGGAAGCTATAGCTAGATATATAGGGCCTGATCCAAAGCCTATTAAAGTAAATGGGAGGAGGAGACTATGTATATGATCGTGTGGTGTGGTATAGCGGTTTCCTCAGTTTGAGTTTAGGATAGACTCATTACTCATGAGTGGTGAAGCTATATGTGATTTTTGTGGGTCATCCCAAATGAATGCCAGTAATACCTTTTCTGACACAGCACACCGTCCTGTGAGATAAGAATAGGGGGTGAATGGTTTGGTGGCAAAATCTTCTGGTGGCACAAAATGATTTAGGTTAGTCAGGACTAGAGAAGATCTGAGGAACTCGAGGGACCCAACAAAGCTAGATGAATGGGCATCATGGTGGCAGATGTTTAGAGTTGAAAAATGCCAGGTAATATGTGTTGGAAGGAATAATCTGAGCTACTTACATGTATTAATGGGTTCTAAGTTAATGCAAACACTCAGGAAAGAGACATGAGTATGTCACTGGACAGCCCAGTGAAAAACCTCTGTTCAATGTGCAACAGTGTTGAAAATAGCAAACAAAATGTTAGGATGTACCCATATAAAGAAAGGGATAAAATATGTTAGAATGGAATATAACACAATATAAAGCAATGCAAATTTTATAATGTACTCATATAAATCAATGGTACATCCTCAGCTGGAATACTGTGTTCAGTTCTGGTTATTTTATCTTTTTTTAAAAAAAGGGCAGGAATAGAGAGGTCCAGAGATGGACAACAAAAATATCACCCTTCATAGGCCACAAGTGAGGCTTAATTTTGAGAGAAATTCTATATTTGAGGGAAAAGAAGGAAACACTTCTTTGGCAGATTGCTTTAAAATGGCACCTGTTTGAAACTGCTCAGTGCTTTGGCGTCTTAAAATAAGTTCTAGTAGGTAGAGGGCAGATTAACCAGCAAAAGGTGCATGGTATGTTTTACCACATGACTATCACCTCCAGAAGTGTATATTAAAAAAAAAAATTATGCACACTCATTTAAAATGTATTTTTGCAATTGTTACTGTGGGTTACTGCACTCTGTGCTGAGTCCATGATTTTATTAACTAGTAATGTCTTTGATCCTTCAAGATTCTAAATAGTCTGGACCTGATCCTGCAAAGCTTGGATTTTGCAAAGCATTTTACGCTCACATATTTATAGGATTAAAGCCAATATTAGTAAGTCTGCATTCTCTACTCCCACCAAGAAATCTTTTTTTAACACACAACCCCCAGAATCCTCATAGTAAACTCTAAGTTACTGATAGAGGAAAGCTTTCTTTGAAAGGAAGAAAAGTTTGTATTTTCATTCTGCATGTGCTTTGGACTACATGAAGTAGTCCAGTAATTCCCAAATGGTAAATCCCGCTTACGTAAACTTCTCATATAGTTGTTATTAAAACAAGTATTCTGAGCTTGCTTTTCTATACTATTGTGTACTGTTGCTGTTCACTGTTAAATAGCTGCCATGACCTACCCAGAGGAGGCTGCTTTTCAGCGATGAGTGAAGTTATTACTAGAGTGCTCTTTGTTCCTTCTGTAGGCCAAGCACACTGCAAACATCAGTGGGTCTTTGCATTCCAGCATTCCCTGCCTCTAATGAGTAGCTCCATGTGCACCACTCTCCCATCCCCCTCTAATTCAGGGACTCCTTACTACTCCCTTTCTCCCCCCATCCTCTGTGGGCCCCCCATTTCCCCTTCCTCTCCATACCAGGGTCTCCCATTCTCCTCCCACCCAATCTGCCAGAGGCTCTGCATGCACCCTGGTTCCATCCCTTTCCCTCCACCCTTCTTATTCCTTTCCTTTCTGCCTGGGAGATAAGTCATTCAGGGTGTCGTCATTTTAAACTCTGGAAGGGTGGGCGGAGCTGAGGCGAGGATATCGTTATGCTGGAAGTTGTTAATGGCGGCCGTCAACCCATTCTTTGAGGTATGGGCAGTTAGCGAGATGGTTGCAGCTGGATTCACAGGACTCTGGGTGTCCCCCATTTTCCTCTTTCGCTTTTTCCAGTTTTCATGAAAATCAATAAGGTTCTGCCCACAGATGCCTAGAACATTCTCTGAAAGCAAGGAATTGGTCGAATGTGCTATCATATGATAGACAGAGTTGAGCATGAGACCTTGGTTTAATCAGGTCTAGTCTACACTACAGACCTATATCAGTATAACTGTGTCGCTCAGGGGTGTGGTTTTTTTCACACCCCCCCGCCCCCTGAGCGAGGTCGGTATACCAGCCTAACCCCCCAGCTAGACAGTGCTATGTCAGCGAGAGAGCGCTTCTCCCATCGACATAGCTATGGCCTCTCATGAAGGCTTAAAACATCTTCATTAAAGCACTAGAGCAGCGCAGCGCATTGGTGCGGCTGCGCTGATGCAGCGTTTTAAGTATAGACCTGCCCTCAGTCAGCTCTGTCTATTTTTACACAGGATTTACAAAAGGTTTCTGGGTTATGTTGATTTGGCAGTTTTGTTAAAACCTGTCATTACCAGTACAATAAAAAAATCTGCTTGGGGGGAAGAGAGAATACAGACATACTACTGCCCAAAATGAGATTCCCATCTATTTACTGATGGGGTATTTTATGGCAATATTTTTAAATGAAATTTTTTTTAAAGTTCTCAGCTCCAGATATGGTCTGAAGCCTTTTTTTAAATAATGATGTGGAGAAAATTCACTGTTGGGCACAGACCAAGCCTGGGCCATTTGGGACAGAAAGGAAACTTTCTTCTAGAGCTTAGAAATGAAGTGTCATAGCAAAATGCTATACTGGCTAACAATGCTATCACACCTCATCAGTTTTCACCCTGATTTGAAAGACTCTCGTGCTTTAGAATACGTGTAATCAAAAAGATTTGGCTCTGTATGTAGATTTCCGTTTGAGTCCGTCTGTATTGATTTTGCACAGAAAAGAAGAAGAATGAGCCAGTGGTTAGGGTGCTCGCCTAGCACTTCGGAGACCTAGGTTCAATTCCCTGCTACTGTGTGTGACCTTGAACAAGTCTTTCAACCTCACTGTGCTTCAGTTCTATGATATTTCCCCACTTCATATGGGTGTTGTGAGGCTACTGTGGTAATGGGGCTGTATAAGCACCTGAGATAGATAGAACTTGCAATGGAAAACGTTGATCAAACATCAAATATTTTCACCTTTTTGATTTCAGAAAACTAAACAGAGATACCAGTTATGTAACACTGATTTACAAAATAGCAGCAAAGGCTATGAACATTTGTTTTTCACATTATTCACACACCATGTAATTTAAAAGAAAGCCCTTCCCTTTTGCAGCCAAGAAGAGTTTACTTGGGAAACTCTTGGACTTGTTTGGCTTGTCTTTCTCACTTGTCTGTGAGGTAAATCCCGATTACTTCAGCTAAATTCCAGTGAACGCCAGAACAATTTTATGTAAACACCGACAATGGCTAAGCTTTGCCCTGGTGCTTAGAATCCAGCAGAGCCGGGATGAGCAGAGATACTGGCAGGTTATTCTGCATCAGGAATCCTTCGAGCACAGGAGTACACATGATGGACAGCTGCAGTGTACTCTGGGGCACGCTTCCTGCTCCTCTGAGAATGCTGACCCTGGTGCCAGGTATTGATCGCTTGAGTATAAGACAGAAATTCTTGCCTTCCTGGGAAAGCGATACATGCTTCTAGGCACCTTGGTGTACCAGGGAGATACTGTATGGTAAGAAGAAACACTCCCTCTGCCACAACACTCCAATATAGCAAATGGCAGGATTTACCCCAATTTCTTGAGGGCTTAACCTTCAACTGCTTAATATTTCTATAATTTTAAACTTAGTGGTCCTCCATTATATTTTGTATGAGGTACTGCAGTTTGCGAGAGTACAACAGGATGTCTGATTCTTGGAGTTGCAGGGCTGTTCTGCTGACTCATGCAGATGGTCATTAGACCCAACTTGGGGAATTTCTTTTAGTATGTATTAAGAAGACAAACAGAAGGAAAGAAACAGGACCTGATCCAAAGACTACTGAAGTCAATGGGAGTCTTTCCATTGTCTTCGTTGGTTTGTATCAGGCTCCCACGCTTTCCCGCGTGATTTATATGAGGATAGGAAGAATATTTTTAAAATAACTTAATTCTGATATTGTAAAATGCTTTGAAATAACTATGAGCGTGAAAGATCTGTGTGAATTGAATCAGATTCTGTTCTCTATTAAGATAGTTTGTTTTTCTGGTGGAATCATTATGAAAAAGAGGTCTCGCCGATGATTCATTTTCCTGCTGTGTTTTCAGTTTCTGGGCTCCTGGGTAGCATCAACATATTTTTTTCTTCTTCAGACTGAGGCAACTTCTTAAAGGAATGTATTCACAATACAAAGTTTTGCTTACACAGTAAAATATGTCTGAGGTTGTGAAGGGATGCTCTGTATTGTGTGGGTTTTTTTTAAATTACTCTATGTACTATCATGCAGCATGTTGCTTGTAAGCAATGATAACATTTGAAATAATTCATTTTCTTTCACCTCAGATGGGATATTTTGTAGCTGTGTTTTGTTTTTTCACTTGGTGAGCTTCCTGAGGTACTCATCTCTTTGCCAGTGTGTCTCAGAATGGTACTGTATCATGCAGATATTTTTAAAATGCTGAATGTGCAATAAGTGAATTTGTGCAATTGGGTCACAGAGGACCAATTTCTTCCTTCTCGTCTTTAAGTCCCCACACGCTTCTTGTGCTGAAAATGTAGTCCTGTGTCTTTTCTTTATATTGTAACCCTTTTAGGCCAGGAAAACGCTAGGAATAAAATCTGTTTTTAAACTGTGCAAATTAACAACACTGTATAATTTTTTATCCATAATAAATATTTGGATTGGTATCTAAAATCTGGTCTCTTTACAGGCTGCATAATGAATTGAACCTTAAAGCTGAATACATTTAGGTTCTGTCTATTGCTACAGAATTAGAGCCAATGTTTTTTGCTGATAGTTATGTGCTTTAGCTTTAAGGAAATGCTTATTTAATTTTCATATGATAGTTTGCTGAGTCATCTCAAGACCTATATGTAAATCTGTGGTAGAGCTCATCCTTGAATCAAGGGATCACAGGTGATGATAGTTTGCTTGAGAAAAGTGACAGATGCTATTTTAAATAAATTGAAGAGATGCTAATTTTAAATAAGTAAATTCTCTTAAAAAGCTAACAGGAGCAGTGCTTTTGGTGGGGTTTTGTAGAGCACAGTCTTTTTATTTTCCTTTATTGATTCCTCTTATATTAATCAAAGTCTACATGCCAAAAGTGATGCCTAGTGGGCCAAAATCTCTGCTACTGTAACTTGCACTCAATGGAGTTACAGCAACAGAGAATTTGGGTCTGTGGGGCCAGATCCTCGGTGTAAATCAGCATAGCTCCAGTGACCACAGGTTATACCAGGTGAGGATCTAGGCCATCATTTTTATACCTTTTTCTTGAAGTGACCAGCAATATTGCATGTAGCTGGAGTTTGTAGGGTTCAACTATTTTGGAGTTTTATTGATGAAAAATGCTAACAATATGATAGCATATAAACCACACTTTTAAAATTTCTTTTTCAGACTAATGGACATATATCTGGTAATGAAGATGTATATCAGGAAAGGCTAGCGCGTCTGGAAAATGACAAGGAATCTCTTGTTCTGCAAGTAAGTCATTTCCAAAGTTAGGTTTTTTTCCTGTTCTGTGTATAGATTTCAGAGTGGTAGCTGTGTTAGTCTGTATCAGCAAAAACAATGAGGAGTCCTTGTGGCACCTTAGAGACTAACACATTTATTTGGGCATAAGCTTTCATGGACTAGAACCCACTTCATCAGATGC
Source organism: Platysternon megacephalum (assembly GCA_003942145.1). Classification (NCBI taxonomy): domain Eukaryota; kingdom Metazoa; phylum Chordata; order Testudines; family Platysternidae; genus Platysternon; species Platysternon megacephalum. The sequence goes on along the minus strand of QXTE01000210.1, from coordinate 143,977 downwards.
ATGGAGCAGAAAATACCGGAGAAGGTATAAATACATGAAAGGATGGGGGTTGCCTTACCAAGTATGAGGTCAGTCTAAAGAGATAAATCAATTAACAGCAGGATACCACGGGAGGAAAAATAACTTTTGAAGTGGTAATGAGAGTGGCAAGAGAGTGGCATTACAGACAGTTGACAAGAAGGTGTGAGTAACAGTAGGGAGAAATTAGTATTGGGGAAATTAGGTTTAGGTTTTGTAATGACCCAACCACTCCCAGTCTTTATTTAGGCCTAATCTGCTGGTATCCAGTTTGCAAATTAATTCCAGTTCTGCTGCTTCACGTTGGAGTCTGCTTTTGAAGTTTTTTGTTGAACAATTGCCACTTTTAGGTCCGTTACTAAGTGATCAGAGAGATTGAAGTGTTCTCCTACTGGTTCTTGAATGTGATGATTCCTGATGTCAGATTTGTGTCCATTTATTCTTTTGCATTGAGTCTGTCCGCTTTGGCCAATGTACATGGCAGAGGGGCATTGTTGGCACATGATGGCATATATCACATTGGTAGATGTGCAGGTGAACGAGCCGCTGATGGTGTGGCTGATGTGGTTAGGTCCTGTGATGGTGTCCCTGGACTAGATATGTGAACAGAGTTGGCACCGGGGTTTGTTGCAGGGTTTGGTTCCTGGGTTAGTGTTTTTGTTGCTGGTGAGTATTTGCTTCAGGTTGGGCGGCTGTCTGTAAGTGAGGACTGGCCTGTCTCCCAAGGTCTGTGAGAGAGAGGGATCATCCTTCTAGATAGGTTGTAGATCCTTGATGATGCACTGGAGAGGTTTTAGTTGGGGGCTGTAGGTGACGGCTAGTGACGTTCTATTACTTTCTTTGTTGGGCCTGTCTTGTAGTAGGTGACTTCTGGGTGGTATTCTGGCTCTGTCAATCTGTTTCTTCACTTCACCAGGTGGGTATTGTAGTTTTAAGAACACTTGATAGAGATCCTGTAGGTGTTTATCTCTGTCTGAGGGACTGGAGCAAATGCGGTTGTATCTTAGAGCTTGGCTGTAGACAATGGATCATGTGATGTGGTCTGGATGAAAGCTGGAGGCATGTAGGTAAGTATAGCGGTCAGTAGGTTTCCGGTATAGGGTGGTGTTTATGTGACCATTGCTTATTAGCACTGTAGTGTCTAGGAAGTGGACCTCTTGTGTGGTCTGGTCCAGGCTGAGGTTGATGGTGGGGTGGAAATTGTTGAAATCTTGGTGGAATTCCTCAAGGGTCTCCTTCCCATGGGTCCAGATGATGAAGATGTCATCAATGTAGTGCAAGTCGAGTAGGTGCGTAAGGGGACGAGAGCTGAGGAAGCGTTATTCTAAGTCAGCCATAAAAATGTTGGCGTACTGAGGGGCCATGCGGGTACCCATAGCAGTCCCACTGACTTGAAGGTATAAATTGTCCTCAAATCTGAAAGAGTTGTGGGTGAGGACAAAGTCACAAAGTTCAGCCATCAGGTTTGCCATGATGGTATTGGGGATGCTATTCCTGATGGCTTGTAGTCCATCTTTGTGTGGAATGTTCGTGTAGAGAGCTTCTACATCTACGTGGGTTCAGGCCAGTCCTCGCTTACAGACAGCCCCCCAACCTGAAGCAAATACTCACCAGCAACTACACACCACACAACAAAAACACCAACCCAGGAACCAAACCCTGCAACAAACCCCGGTGCCAACTCTGTCCACATATCTATTCAAGGGACACCATCACAGGACCTAACCACATCAGCCACACCACCAGGGGCTCGTTCACCTGCACATCTACCAATGTGATATATGCCATCATGTGCCAACAATGCCCCTCTGCCATGTACATTGGCCAAACCGGACAGTCTCTATGCAAAAGAATAAATGGACACAAATCTGACATCAGGAATCATAACATTCAAAAACCAGTAGGAGAACACTTCAATCTCTCTGATCACTTAGTAACGGACCTAAAAGTGGCAATTGTTCAACAAAAAACTTCAAAAACAGACTCCAACGTGAAGCTGCAGAACTGGAATTAATTTGCAAACTGGATACCAGCAGATTAGGCCTAAATAAAGACTGGGAGTGGTTGGGTCATTACAAAACCTAAACCTAATTTCCCCAATACTAATTTCTCCCTACTGTTACTCACACCTTCTTGTCAACTGTCTGTAATGCCACTCTCTTGCCACTCTCATTACCACTTCAAAAGTTATTTTTCCTCCCGTGGTATCCTGCTGTTAATTGATTTATCTCTTTAGACTGACCTCATACTTGGTAAGGCAACCCCCATCCTTTCATGTATTTATACCTGCTCCTGTATTTTCCACTCCTGTATTTTCCACTCCAGCCCACGAAAGCTTATGCCCAAATAAATTTGTTAGTCTCTAAGGTGCCACAAGGACTCCTCATTGTTTTTGGGTATAGATTGTGTGCTTTAAATGACTGAATGAGAAGCTTTGAGTGTTGACCTGCAGTCATGCAACCTTGGGAGTGAGAGTTTATTTAATCTTGCTAGATGAGCTTGTTCATGAGGCCTCTATCTTCTCTCATTCATATCCCTCCTTCAGACCCACATCTTCTTTGACACCTTAAAGAAATTATACAACTAACAGATCTATGTATTTTTATTTGCTATTATTTTTTAATTCTTTATTCAGGAAAGGCTAGGTGGAGTAAATTCTGATGACTCATGTTCTCCTGGTCCTTCTTGTTTTAACTTCTTCCTGTTGTTTTTGTTAACCTCCTTCATTGCATCATGTCTGACAATTGTAAGAGCAGGAATCCTGTCATCTTACCTGTAGTATGATGCAGCTAGTATCATGGGTATTGTAAAGTAACTAATAATAGCTAAGTAGGATCAGGGCTGCTCAATAGCTGAATGGGCTAGGTTGTCCTACAAAATGACATTGGTGATACAGCTGAAGATACCTTTGAATCTGATTTGATAGTAAAATAATGATGTAGCATGGTCCTCAAAGGCATTAGTGCTGGTAGACCTGCAGAGTCCCAGACAAGACTGAAATGAGACCCCAACCAATTGTGAACATTTAAGAACTCCTAGTATATTTCAGAAAAGGAGGTATAAAAAAGCCCTGTGATCCTGGCTTAATTGCAGCTTTGGACAATTACTGTCCGCCTACCAAAAATCCCACTGAAATTTCAGCTGGCCAGTGGATTTCTTTTTTCTCCTCCTCACCAAAAGCTCTGAAGGAAATGAAGGTCTAGTCTACACTAAAAAATTAGCAGTGAAAAATCCACACCCCTGAGCAAAGTAGTTAAACTGACCTAATCCCCAATGTCCACCCTATCCATTGGCCTTGCTACACCTCTGTCGGGGAGGTTCATTACCTATGCCTCCCATCAGCATAGGTAATGTCTACACATTGAAGTGCTACAGTGGTGCCTCTGCAGTGCTGCAGCTGAGCCGCTGTAGCATTTCAAGTGCAAACAAGCCCTCAGTAGCTTGAGATACAGGGAAGGTCCTCTCATGGATCAGTAACTGGTTGAAAGACAGGAAACAATGGGTAGGAATAAATGGTCAGTTTTCACAATGGAGAGAGGTAAGCAGCGGGGTCCCCAAGGATCCGTACTGGGACTTGTGCTATTCAACAGATTTATTAATTATCTGGAAAAGGGGCTAAACAGTGAAGTGGCTAAGTTTGCAGATGATACAAAATTATTCAAGATAGTTAAGTCCAGAGCAGACTGGAAGGAGTTAGAGATATCGCAAAACTGGGTGACTAGGTGACAAAATGGCAGATGAAATTCAATGCTGATAAATGCAAAGTAATGCACGTTGGAAAACATAATCCCAATTATGCATATATAATAATGGGTTCTAAATTAGCTGTCACCACCTAAGAAACAGCTCTTGGAGTCCCAATGGATAGTTCTCTGAAAACTTCTGCTCAGTGGTCAGCAGCAATCAAACAGGCTAACGGCATATTAGGAACTATTAGGAAAGGGATAAAAAATAAGACAGAAAATTTCATATGCCACTCTATAAATCCCATGGTGCACCCATATCTTGAATACTGCGTGCAGTTCTGGTCGTCTCATCTCAAAAAGGATATAATGGAACTGTAAAAGGTTCAGAGAAGGGCAAAAATGATGATCAGGGATCTGGAATGGCTTCCATATGAGGAGAAACTAAAAAGATTAGGGCTGTTCAGCTTAGAAAACAGACGATTAATATGGGAGATATGATAGAGGTCTATAAAACCATGAATGGTATGGGAAAAAATGAATAGAGAAGTTACTTATCCTTTCACAAAATACAAAAAACAGGGGTCACCTGATGAAATTCATAGGTAGCAGGTTTAATACAAATCAAAGGAAGTACTTTTCATGTAACAGACAATTAACCCGTGGAACTCATTGCCATGGGATGTTGTGATGGCCAAAAGTATAACTGGGTTCAAAAAAGATAAGTTCATGGAGGATAGGTCCATGAATGTCTGTTAGTCAAGATGGACAGGGATGCAACCCCAGGCTCGGGATGAGCCTAAACCTTTGGCTACCAGGAGTGGAAGACAGGGGTGGATCCACTCCATCATTGCCCTGTTCTTTACACTCCCCTGAAGCTCTGGTATGGGCCATTGTCAGAGGCAGGATACTGGGCAAGATGGACCATGGTCTGACTCACCATGGAAACTCTAATGTTCCTCCTCAGCACATACAGCATAACTATTGTAGAACACCTCCTACGTGCTGTAACTGCAGAGGTTGCCTCTTATTATTTATTCCTTGTCCTGCAGGGTGATAGGTGCTATATAAATCTGAGGTAGTTATGGATTTTCATATTTCTGTACTCTACAGGTAAGTGTACTTACTGACCAGGTGGAAGCACAAGGAGAAAAGATTCGAGATTTAGAGTTCTGCCTAGAGGAGCACAGGGAGAAGCTGAATGCCACAGAAGAGATGCTGCAGCAGGTATTGCGAGGAAGCCAGAGCAATTTCATTTCTCTCGCTGTCCGTGCTTAGTAGATTTGTGCTGTAGCACTGAATACTGTTTTGTCTGGTTCCGTCAGACTAGTGTGTTTAGGACAAAATTTTGGAACCCGTGGTGCCACATGACGAAGTGATAACTTTCTTGTTTACAGTTCTATTTTATTTGTTAAAATTGTTCGCATTCTGAGTCCTGTCAGCCCTATCCCGCAGAGTAAGGATCTATTCTAGTCCTACTCTCATTGGAGTCCCTGCACTGACTTCTAAGGGAGTTGGATTGAGGCCCTAGGTAGGATGGGTGTTATTTCTTAGCTCTAATTTATTGTAACTCTACTTGCTGCCCTCGGCAACTGCGACAACCGGCAGGTTTGTTGGGGCAGCTCTTCCTGGGTCTGGCAGCAATCACCTCACTACCCATGATCCTGGATGCATCCAAGTTAACTGCATCCGACCCGCAGCCACCAATTGTTCAAGGATCATCTCTCTCAATGGCTGCTGAGTGGCAGAATTGGCAAGCCTAGAGCAAACTGACTTGCACAGGACCTGGGGATGTCCATTATTCACGTCCTTTTCCTAACGGTGTGGAATTGGGCGTTCCAGGGAAAAATCCCTGGATAAACTAAGGTTAGAAGTTGAGTCCTGATTGGAGAGACAGGCAGCAGTCAAGATAGCCATTCAGTTAACCAGGTTAACTATGGCTGGTATCCTTTGGCCTGATAGATTGGAGGAGGAGTCCTGCCTTTCTATCCAAACAGGCCTCCAGATGCAGGAAAGCCACTTTCCTGCTCTCTCTTTCTTGGGGCCTATCTTAATGTAGTGCTAAGCATCTAATTTTTCCTCCTCAGAAGAATAACTCTGTTCCTCTTCATCTTGAATCAGGAACTTCTGAGTAGAACATCCCTTGAAACTCAGAAATTGAACCTTATGGCAGAAATTTCCAATTTGAAGCTAAAGCTAACCGCTGTAGAGAAGGACCGATTAGACTACGGAGACAGATACGGAGACACAGAGGTGAGTAAAACAGATGAACTGATCCTCAGAGCTTAATGTGGTTTCAAGTTACCTGAAACTTTCTCTCAGTTTTACAAAAATAACTTTCCAAATTCAAGTCATTCTGAGTCAGAAAGAAATGGGATTTAAGATGGACTGGCTCATGGGGGGAATGAACAGGTACATTGCCTTGCTGTGTTCCAAACTAGCAGGTCACACTCTTTTAGAGCGAGGCTCATGTATGTCACGGCAGATATTCAAGCATGCTCTTGTAATGAAAGACTTTGCACTCATGTTCGGTGAGAGCCAGACAACATCTCTGAGAGTTTTTAAATATCACTCATTTGACAAGTCAGAGTGTAAATCCTGTCCCTATTGAAGTCAATGGGAGTTTTGCCATTGACTTCAGTGGGGCCAGCTTTTCACCCGGAGTCTGAGATGTGTCTCAGATGTCCAAAATGCCAGCAGATATTCACTTAGGTCTGGATTCTGCCAGACTTTTACATGGGTGCACAGGGATGGGAGGCAGGGGGAGATGAATATACAGAGCCCTCCCCCCAATGAACAGCTTGAATCAGGGCAGGCAGAATTGCAATCCATGGCTCAGCTTCCTCTGGCTGCACATGGACTAAGAAGTGGCAACTTAAAAATGAATATGCTGCCTCTGTGTTCCGGAGAGCTGTTGGCCTTGTCTTCACTGCAAAATCTGTACCATTTTTGAACACAGAATGCCACCCAGAGCTCCCAGTAGGGGGCAGGGAGGGGCCAGCCCTGCAATTTCCTTTAGGCCCGGGTGGGCAAACTACGGCCCGCGGGACCGTCCTGCCCGGGCCCCAAGCTCCTGGCCCAGGAGGCTAGCCCCCGGCCCCTCCCCTGCTGTCCCCCCACAGCCTCAGCTCACTCGCTCCGCCGCTGGCGCAATGCTCTGGGCGGCAGGGCTGTGAGCTCCTGGGGCAGCGCAGCTGCACGGTGCTCTGTGCTGCGTGGTGGCGGCCGCAGCAGCATGGCCTGACTGTAGCACCACCAGCCACTGGCGCTCCAGGCAGCGCAGTAAGGGGACAGGGAGCGGCGGGGCAGGAAGCAGGGAGAAGTTGGATAGAGGGCAGGGGAGTTCAGGGTGGTGGTCAGGGGTGTGGATGGTGGTCGGAGGGGAAACGGGGTTGAACGGGGGCAAGATTCCCAGGGGGGCAGTCAGGAAGGAGGGGGGGTTGGATGGGGCGGCAGGGGGCAGTCAGGGGCAGGGGTTCTGGGGGCAGTTGGGGACAGAGAGAAGGGGTGGTTGGATGGGGCAGGGGTCCTGGGGGGGCCATCAGGAATGAGAGGAGGGGTTGGATGGGGGCGGCGGGGGTCCGGGGGAAGTCAGGGGACAGGGACTGGGTGTGTGTGGATGGAGTAGGGGTCCCAGAGGGGCTGTCAGGGAACGGGGGGGTTGGATGGGGCAGGAGTCCGGGGGGGGGGGGCAGAGAGGAGGTGGAGGCCGGGCCACAACCCCCTCCCCTAACTGGCCCTCCATACAATTTACGAAACCCGATGCGGCCCTCAGGCCAAAAAGTTTGCCCGCCCCTGCTTTAGGCTAACACAATCAAGCCCATAATGAGCCCAACAAATGTGTGTTTTAATTTCTTTTTGGAAGATGGAGCTCTCTGGTGAGGTTCACCAGCAGGTAAGCCATTCAGTGTGCAGCCTGGTATTCACAGTACATTCACTTTTTTTGTTTTAATTTTTAAAATGACTCTTTTACGGTGGCTTTCTGTTACAAGGCTCAAACTGGCCAGCCCAGTTTCACGTGGTAACAGCGAGGGTGAATTGAGCCACCATGTAGAGGGGAGCTACACCATGCCAACAATCTTCCGGTGGCTGCACAAGTTATTGCAAATCATTTTAAGCTCTGATTTTATAAAAAGAAACTTTAAGTTTCTTACCCTTAATGTTGCAAAGGTAGGATTCCAAACGTGAATGAATCTGTGGAAAGAAAGAAAGAGAATCAATAATGTAATTCTGTGAGGAATGACAAGCCCCATTAACTTCAATAGTGTGCTGAGGCTGAAGGCCAATGATGATAATGTAAATGTCAACATTCATCATTTTAGCAAAGACATCTAGCTGCTGTGGAGCGATGAGCAGAGCTTGCTTTAAGTTTTATTGCCTTTTCCCTGCAGTCTGATCCCAGTTTTATATGAATGATTGCTATTGCCTAAAAGCAGTGAACCTTAACCGTTCAGACAAGTGCCATACATACCAGTGCTGTAGAAATAAGATCTCCATCTGGCACAGGCAGATTGAATTCTTCTTGGTATTGGTAGTCCTGTGGTGGGTCAGTCAAGTTATAATTGGCTGGTTCTTGGAACTCCCACAACTTGTAGCGTTCTTTACTCACCCCCGTGACACTCAGTAAAATGTGAAATTCTTTCCTTACATAGAAAACATAAAAGATACAATGTGATCTGATCCTTATAACCTAAAGACCTCACTGAGTAGTAAACACATCAGTACGAATGGCAAAAAATTTTTTGGGAGGCAACATTTGACCCAAATGATCACAGTAAACACGTATTGCTGAAACTGAATTCTGCTGTGGCTCTGCTTGGAAGTGTCACTTGGTTTCTTAAATAAGTTTTCCGAAACAGGTAACAAAAGTGGTTGACCCTTCAGTGCTTTTGCTTTACTCTTTTTTTTTTGTCTTTATATTTTGATTACAATTTTTTCCAATCTTTCCTGTCATATCCCCTTCTTTCATTTCCCTCTGCACTGCAGTCACTCCATAACGTAATAGCAGAACTCAGACAACAGATGGAGAAAGTGGAGGTGGAACTAGCACTGTTCCAGGAAAAGAGGTTACAGTATGGGGATCAAGAGGTGACTTTTCCACGCCATGCACTGCAACTGTAGAGACTGTGCAAAAGGCTTACCTGCATGGTAGCTATTAATACCAATATTTCTCTTAAATGCCTCAAAATATGCCTAATCATGGTCTTTTATGGGGATAAAAGATGCTGTAATAAAATAACATTCAACTTAAATTGCATTTAAATGCAATTATTAATTATGATGATTAAGAATAATATAGTTTTATTTGCAGGACATCCATGCCAGAACTAATAAAGTATTACTAAAATGTGTCTTGCTTTTTAAAAAAAAAAGGCAACATAGAGCTGCTTGCTTTATTACAGAACTTACTAGTTCTATGAGCTTGACCCTTCATGGCAGTAAAGCCTTGGTGACCACTCTGCATATCTGTGCTTTATAGTTTTGGGGAGTAGAATTTTCAAAAGTGCTCATTGTTGACCTAACTCTTCCCCCACTGAAGTCAATAGTCAGTTGATTTCAATGAGGCCAATGCTGAGTGCTTTGAGCTCCTGCCCTTGAGCTTCTTGTGCCATTCATGGGCACAAAATCACCTGAACCAAACGGAGAAACTTCATATCCAGAAGAGAGCACAATCAGCAAAAATGTCCTGAGCCCTCCAAAGAAGGTAGTTGATTACTCCCAAGTACAAAACAGACTTGATTACTGATTGAGTTAAATAATTGACTCCCACACAGCCATCCCATTTTTGTTTAAATATACTACTATTGCTTCCCCTTGAACTGGAAGTCAGTTTACGCTATTCACTGCTTATCTTTAAATGAATACCTCCTATTATTCTTTTTGCATAATTTCCTTCGTCAATTAAATCTTTGTCTCCTAGAGTGGCTCTGTTCAATATTCTCAAATACAGTAGCTTTTCAAGGTTTATGATATATAATTAATTTCAGTAATTATTTATTTAAATTATAAATTTAAATAATTTAAATAAGTAATTATAAATCAGTACTGATTTATTTTTTTCTATATTAAATAATCCCAACTCTGGTCTCCGGTAAAACGTCTCCATTTAATTCTCTCTCTATCATCTTTTTGTGCGGTGCTCTGTCCAGCTTGACTGTATCGTTCTTGAAGATGGCCAAAACTGGACACTTTGGTCCAAATGTGGTGTTGTGGATAACTAGGTAAACATACCTCGCAGTACTTGAAATCTTCCAAATGGGAGGAAGTTTTATTTAGGGAGGGGTGTTTACAGCCAGACATGACCCTCTACAGAGCCACAACTTGAAGTTAAAACTGTCCTCCCTTCAGGGTTCAAACAGCACCACACTCCTCTGTGGGGTGAATCTCTGACATAGGTGTTGGAACTGGGGGGAGGGTGCTGCCGCACCCCCTGGCTTGAAGTGGTTTCCATCATATACAGGATTTACAGTTTGGTTGAATGGCTCTCAGCACCCCCACTATATGAATTGTTCCAGTGCCCCGATCTCTGCGTGGTGCAATGTCACCTATGGTTGCAGTTCGCATCCCCCAATGCCAGCAGGGAGAAATGAGTCCCACAGCCTAAAAATGTCCTGAATGTGCCCCAGCTACCCATTCCCATTACTCATGCTAGGAGCATGATTATTGTGAGCGGGGGACGGAATGGTGGGGGGCTGTGGGAAGACAAGAGCCTACATGCCGAACAACCCTCACGCTGCAACATCTGAGGCCTGCCGTGGAAAGTCCTCCATAGGCCAGTGCAAGGAAAAGCTGTGGAGTATGAACTGCATAGGTTTTTTGGGGGAGCCAAATATTGGAACATAACAGCTGCACTTTGTGTCTTCTGGACATGTATGTACACCTAGCCCAAGCTATCTTTTTAACCCTTTTGTGTGTGTGTTTTCAGAGGAGAGGTTAAATACAAGTTGAGCAGGTTCCACAAAAAATGTCTCATATTGGTGTTTCACTTTTCACTCCAGGCTTGATCCAAAGCCCATTGAATTAATCATACTCTTGTTGATCCTAGTGGGCATTTGATCAGGGCCCAATAACGATATTGTGGTTTTACATCACCGTATCTGAAGAGCCAGGGGAGTTTGGTGCAGATGTGGCAAGCACTAGCAGCAGTTCCCAGAAGTAATCTGACCGTGGACTGTTACACTGATTTGTATTAGAGTAGCACTTAGAGGCCTCCATCAGCATTGGGGCCCCAGTGTACTAGCACCTTGTAAGCAATAGTCCATGCACTGAAAAGTTTATAATCTAAATCAATAAAATAGCCAAAGGGTGGGGGAAAGGACAACACTAGCAGCTGATGAGGGAACTGAAGCACGAACAGATGGACTGGGATTTTCAAAGGAGCCTGAGGAAGTTAGGTACTATTGAAAATCTGAGTCTGAATGACTTGCCCGAGGTCAGCCAGTAAGTCAGTGGTGGAGCTGCAGATTGAATCTATATTGCCTGAAGAGGGGGAACAGAGCTAAGGAGTGCAAAGAGCAGGATTGTGGCTGCCCACTGTGTAGAGGCATAACAGGGTTGTGGGGGCTGCTTGTTCCCCCTCTTCCTCCCCGGCCCATCTGTGCAGGGATGTGGTCTGGCCCACGTGTGCTGATGGCAAAGATTTTATATAAACCTACTTCTCTGCCTTGGAAAACTGACAAAGGAATGTAATTTGGAGTATAATCTCGTATATAACACTCTTTGGCAGGAAATGAATTGTAAAATTTTCTTCTGCAAAACATATTGGTGATATTTCTGTTTTTGAAATGTGGTCAGAGATGTTCTTTAATTCCCTTTGCAATAGCTGTCTAATATTTTTAATGACGATGGTTATAAATTATACCGCACCCAAATGTGTAGGAAGAACTTGATAGAATAAATAAGAAGGCATGGTTCCTGCCCTGAAGAGTTTACAATCTAATATTAGACATGACACAGAAAGACAGAGTAGCTAACCATAGGGGATGGGTTGAGAAAATGCTTGTCTTTTAGTAATAATATTACTCAGTGAGGTTGTGTGCACATCTTAACAGTTCTATTAAAGTTCATTTTTTTCATTAAATTAACTTGTAGGAAGAAATTTTTTAAAGGGATTTTGAATAAGGCTTTGATGGATTTCTTTTTCTGGTATTTTCAGTCTCAAACAGTTTGTGATAAAGTTATAAGTAATAACCTCATCGATTACAGACACACAAAATTAATTGCCAGTTGTTTTGAAGTCAAACATGTAGCAACAAAGAAAAAATCCAAATCTACTTTGATAAAAGCAATACACAAATCTAAGGCCAGAGGTGCAGGGATTTGATTGAAATCTTCAACATTTTTCATGAGCAAGGTACAGTTCAGTATATTTAATTGTGTATGTTTATAAGAAGACTGACATGCTCTATCAGGTTCCACCTCATCCCTAAATTGATGATCGGTAAGGAAGTGCCAGGTGGAGCCAAGTTACTAAGTTGTACACTAGCATAGTGATCATTAACAGACTCTTAATGATCTCTCTCTTAATTAGCTTTCTAGTTGCAGTCAGGGCCGGCGCTCCCATTAGGCGACCTAGGCGGTCGCCTAGGGCGCTGCTCTTTTGGGGGCGCCGGCGCCCCCGCCGCCCGTAGAAATTTGGGGGCGGGGCCTTCCGCCGCCGCTGTTGGGGGCGGGATTTCGGGGGCGGGACCTGCCGCCGCCTAGGGCGCCGGCGAAGCTGGCGCCGCTACTGGTTCCAGTAGCTTAACTTGGATGGGGTGTAGCTATACACTCTGACCTGCTAGTCAACTGTAAATTTTTGAAGTAGATGGAGAAGAGCTGTTTTATGTGGCAAGTTTTATAGATTTTTTTTTTCCATTCCTTGTTTAATCAGTTTAACCACAAAAACATATTTCCTTCCCCTCCTCTTCCCACCGGTTCAGAGTTGCAGTTTCTTCAGTTCTGTTTGCGATTCACTATTGACATTTGCAATTTTAAATGGCCTGAGCTTTCTTAATTGACCCAGTACTGTTGTCAAGGGCATTAATTTGTCTCTCTGTAAGGAGATATTCCCCTCACACCAAATCTGTTTTGCAGAGTGCATACTCCAAAGACACATGCATCAACTGCTTCAAAGTGCCAGGGAGGGTCACATCTGTATTAAACTATGCACCAATTGCTAACTAAAACTAGAGGGCAAGAAATGGTGAAAGTCGATAGGATGGGGAGATTCCTGGTCTGCCTGTGACGTGCTGCTCCTTATTCCTGTTGTTACTGTATCTCAATTCAGGGGAGCAACCCAGTCCCTCAGAAGTCACAGTAATACCCCAGTCCCAACAGTGACCTGCTGCCTGATACTGGGCTAGAAGTACCAGTAAGCTTCCCAGAGAGCAAGGGTGCTTCTCTAAGACTCCTCAGTCCTGGATAATAAACCTGATTCCCGTTGGGCAGGAGGATGGCTTGTTCTACCATCTTCCACATGAAGTAAGGTTAAAGGCTAGAGCTCCCAGAACCCAGTGAATGACACAGTCAGGGACCTCATTTAACCCCTACTGCCAGAAGTACCCACTGACCAACAGAAATAGCTTAAATTAAGTTGCAGTCATGGTTCAGGATAATAAAAGTTGACTAAACTCCCCAACCCCACCCTACCCGTTTTCTGTAAGATTTATCTGCATCCTGCTTCTTGTCTGATCTTCGTTAAGAAATAAAAATATTGCTACGTGGTCTTTAGATTCATTGAGTATCTAGCACAGCATAACCAGTGAAATAACTAAAAGGCAGGTAGGTGGAGAACATCTGGAACAGGGGCTGGAAGGTAAGTCATTCCAGCTACCCATAAATATCCTTTAATGGAATTTGTCCCATAAGAAGGGTGCCTGTCATTGGCTGGCATGGATGAAAGTAGACTGCAGCACCTTATATAGAAACTGGTAAAACTGAGCACCATGCTGTTGTCTGGGGCTTGAAAGTGGTTAAACTAGGAGGTTTTAGTCATTTTTCCATCCTCCTGTGCCTGTTTTCCAGGACTCATAAAAAAGCTAATATATTTTTCTTGAGTGTTTTTCAGGTGAAAACCGCATTACGATTGCTGCAGTGCATTTTAAGAATGCACTTTTAGCCAAAATATAATACTGGTCTGGGGATCAGGGTGTAAACCTCAGATTAACAAAATAGACATGATAAATAAAAAGCGGCTTCTTTCAGACCACAGCACTCAGGTAAATGTTTTCCCCTGCCAAACAGCAAGTTCAATATACCTTTTGTTATTTTCCAGCACACCATGCCTTGTTTACTTTCATGGAGAGACATTCTGCCCAGTGTTGAATGTTCTGTGTTAAAGAAGCTGAGGGTTCCAAACACACATGCTGCTCATTTCTGCTTGGTTTAGCTGCCTGAGGATGTTTATGTAATCTAGTACAGTTCCTTCCCCTGTGCTCTGCAAAAACAGATACAAAGGATGCACAATTCATTGTATTTATAATGAGTGATGGGGAATCCTCAAAAGGTTTGACAGCTCAGTTTGGAAGTTTATCTGAGAGGAAGGATAGTCTGGTGGTAAAGGCACTGGACACTTGGGTTCAATTCCTGGCTCTGCGATAGGCTTCCTGTTTGACCTTGGGCAAATCACTTAATCTGTCTCTGCCTCAGTGTAAAATGTGGATGTTAATAATAATCAGTAAGGCTAAGATTTTGTCATAGATATTTTTAGTTAAAGTCACGGCCAGGTCACGGGAAATAAAAGAAAAATTAATGGAAGCCTGTGACCTGGCCATGACTTTTACTAAAAATATCCATGAAAAAATGCGGAGCCACTGGGCAGATGTGGGGGCGGGAGCTCTGGGGCCCCCCACCACCCTTGGGGGCTCAGAGGTCCAGGGTTCCCCTCCACCTGTGGCTGGGAGCTGTGGGGTCCCCGCTGCCCAAGGCAGAGGGGAGCTGCGGGAGGGGGGGAGGACTCGGCCAGGAGCTGCGGGGTCCTCCCCTCATGGTGGCTTGGAGCCCACCATGGAAACCCTACTGCTGGGGGGGCCGGAGTGACAGGGGTTCCCCTGCCGTCCACTGGGGCTGGGAGCAGCGGGGGGCCCCCTGCTGCCCCTGGGGGCGGGGATCTTGAGCTGTGGGAGCCCCCCTGCCACCCACTGGGGCTGGGAGCTTTGGGGGTTCCCCCTGTCACCTGTGGGGGTCCCTCTGTTGCCTGTGGGGATGGAGAGCTTGAGCTGTGTGGGTCCCCCTGCCACCCACATGGGGCAGGGAGCTGCAGGGGTCCCCCCGCCACCTGCAGGGGTCCCCCCGCCACCTGCGGCTTCCACGACCTCCGTGTCAAAATTGTAGCCTTAATCATCAACATACTTCTTTGCATCTTGATTGAAACACTGTCAACCTTGGGTTTAGTCTCATCTCTTTTAGCAAAGAGTTCTACAGCTGGTATTCCACTGCTCAGAAGGCTCTACCCCTCCTACTGCTAGAATGTTGCAACGTGCTTGTCCCTAGCTGCATCACTTTGGGTGAAGTGTAGCTGCTGCGGAAAGGTCAGGAAGGGCAAGGCAGTCTTTGCAGAAGTCAGATCCCAATCCATTAGGGTTAGGATTGTGAGCCTGGTTCTGAAGCAAAAGGGGAGTCAGTGGAGTTCACAAAGCACACATGTGACAGCATTCACAGCAGCGTTTGTTGCTTATGAGGCATGTAGCTCTGTGCTGCACAAATTTCAGCCTTTTGGTGGCAGTTGCATTCACGGCCTGGTAGAGTATGTTGCAATACCATTTAACTTAATGTGACCAAAAATATGGAACACTATGAATAATATCCCATTCATTTCAGTGACACTATAGGTACAAAAATTGATAATAGGATGTCATCTGCTGGGACTACATGCACAAATAAGGTGAGCATAATTTGGGTTCACATTGTGTCATCTTTTCTCACTGCTCTCCAATAATAGGGCTATTTGGTCTTGTTGTGTAGTCTTGGTTAAATGTAACTTGCTTATATAGTCCCTTTATGAAGCCAACATTTGATTTTGTGTAACTGGAGGGTTTTTATTCTGGGTGACTACTATTTTACCATTTGTATTTTAGAGAGAGGACCAGAAACAAGACCTAATGTCATAGGAATATTGAAGAGTTACTGGGACAGAGTCTCCATTTCCTTGTCATTCACAACTGTGCAAAATGGGTGTCAAATGCTGCCAAATCAGGCCAGTAGCACTTTACATGCACATTCTACTCACTTTGCACAGGTATAAATGACTACACGAGGTGCAGGATGGTGGAGGATCAGGCTGCTATTTTACTTAAAAGTTGATAAATCAGCTGATTGTTGCCTGCATGCATTAATTTGGTGCTTTGAGGAGGAAACCTGGAAATCCATGGGTCTGATTCTCAGTTGCATGAAGGTCTCTTTATGCTGCTCTGGAAATATAAAGGTGATGGGGGCGGGGGGGAGCTGTGGACATAGGGAGCACACCAGCCACTGAAAGCTACCTTTTCCACTCCTGCTTCCCTCCTTCATTCCGGCATTCAGTGCAGGAATGTAGGAACTTGGAATTGGAGCCCATGGATGGTCCACCAAGCTCTGAATTGCTTGAATATTTGTCCTGACCTAATTTTGAACTTTGAAGTGTCTGTATGCACAATGTGTGTGGGTTGTTTTGTTTTGTTTTTGGTATTGCTTTGTTTTTACTTTCCCACTGATGTGTGGTTGCTGAGCTGTTCTGTTTTGTTTTGTTTATTGAATTTCTCTGTTTTTTCTTTTTCCTTTCACTCAGGGTTTGATGCAGGAAATCAATGAATTACGGTTAAGAGTGGGAGAGATGGATAATGAAAGACTTCAGTACGAGAAGAAGCTTAAATCCACCAAAGTAAGTTACGCTGAGGGAAAGAGGGGAGAGATGGGCGTAAGCTGCAAATTTTGGAACTGTATCTGGTTTTCAACATCCTGAAGTCTTGGGAATTTGCAGATCGAGGGCTTTTGTGATGCTCATTTTAAAAAAACAGACAGGGGCCATTTGCAAATTTCATATCAGGTTCTGATTTCAAACCTCAACACACAAGTTCAGGAGAGTTCAGATCAGAGCCACAGGTTCAGCCCCATTTCTGAGAGGCACGGTTGCTTTAGTTAACTAGCTGCAAGCAGCAATTTTTGTATTTAAATTCTGTTTAGATATTTGTATGTGTGTGGATCAGGGAACATCATTTGTAATGAGAAAGGCGTGGACCATGGGTGGGATGAAAACTGAGCATTATTTTCTTTTAAATGGGCTATACATTATCCATGTTTACCCTGAAGAGAAAGCAGTAACTTGAGCAATTCTAGCATGCCATTTCTCTAAGTACCTAACTCTGTTGTGAATTCTGTTAGCTATCTAGCCTTGTTTCTTTTCTATCATTAGTTTTCTCTCACTCCTCTGTCTCTGTTACCAGTCTTTAATGGCCAAACTTTCTAGCATGAAAATCAAAGTGGGTCAGATGCAGTATGAAAAGCAGCGGATGGAGCAAAAATGCCAGATATTAAAGGTGTAGTAGATTGTGGGTAATATTGGGCCTGTTTTGAATCCTTTCTGTACCACTGCTTTGTGGTCTGTGTTTGCATCTTGCTGTCATGCTGTCTGTGTTCTTTATTGATTACTTTCTGTTGACATGCAGTGTGCTCTTGCCACTAGAAACTAAACCTTGTGAAGTGAGATGTTCCTAACAAATTGTTTTTAGGGCATAAATAGGACTTTAGAGGGTTTTCCGTAGCGCACAGGCCTTGGGTGGTTTACCCACAACTTTATTTTAAATTTAAAGTATCCCCCTTCAAAGGGGTAATTTTCACTCCTCCAGCTTGCATTCATTATTCAGAAAAAGCTCTTACTGAGCTGTACAGACACACACACACACACACTAATTTCTCAGTAATTTCTTACCAAAGACTTGTTAATGTATTTTTAAACAAGAAAATACGGTAATTGTTGTAATACATCAACTTCCTCAGATACCATGAACATAATAAATTAACAGACCATATGTTGAGTTAATTGGGGAAAGTACCCTGCATCAGAAACTGAATGCAACTCCAATTTAAATCTCAATTACTGTACTAAAAACTCTTAAAGATTCTAAGATAGGGACACATTTGTGGAAGAATGTAGGGCCCAAACCTGCATGCCCTGTACAACTAGACCTCCCGCTCTGAAATCAGTACGGATTTGGAGTGTCTGGGGAATGCAAAATCAAGCCTTTTTTTCTGGAACCATTGGCATCATTAGTGAAGCTCAGGAAGGTATTTAAATCCAAATGTTACATTTTAGCGTATCCGTTTCAGGGTTTAATAGAAACGTTGGAAATTGCAAAGGCAATGTCGAGTTTTGTTTTTAAAAAGAAAGTTAGTAAATGCCATTTTATAATGATCAAATATGCTTCCACAAAGGGTAAAATCCTATTACAATGAGGAATCCCAGTGAGGCCAAAGGGACGTGTTGTTATTCAGGTGAGCAGAATTTGGCCCAAAGTTTGGAAACAAAACTTAATGCTGGGTCAGTGTGTATGGGGGTAGATACAGTTCAGAAGCATTTATCTGACCCCAAGCACCATCTGAGTTTTCAGTCTTCCAATGAAATGTGACCCATATCCAAGCCACCCTCTTTGATTTTGGTTTACAAAACCAAATCACTGCTGAGGTGTTGCAATAGCAAACCCAGCTAAAGTGTAAGTTATAGGTGAACGAACCTGTGTAGGTGTAGTGACCCGATCCTATGTTGTCAGAATGGAAAGTGAGCTTAGATGGAATATCTAGTCCATGAGGTTTGGTTTGGTTTCCTTATTTAGACCCTCACTGCTAAAACTGCCTGTGACTTATTTTCTTTCATTTTGTCTGAATTGCTTTTCAGAGTGTTTTGCTTCTTTTATATTATGATTGATTTTCTTTCATAGTCAGTTGTGCGTATTGATAAAACTGTTCATGGCCTGTTTTGAGACAACGCTGTATTTAAAGAGAAATCAACATCTATTAGCCTTCAAACACATGCAGTAAGCATACACATCTCCCATGTGTTCAGATACTATGTCAGGGGTAGGCAACCTATGGCACAGGTGCCAAAGGCGGCACGCGAGCTGATTTTCAGTGGCACTCACACTGCCTGGGTCCTGGCCACCGGTCCGGTGGGCTCTGCATTTTAATTTAATTTTAAATGAAGCTTCTTAAACATTTTAAAAACCTTATTTACTTATATACAACAATAGTTTAGTTATATATTATAGACTTATAGCAAGAGACCTTCTAAAAACGTTAAAATGTATTACTGGCACGCGAAACCTTAAATTAGAGTGAATAAATGAAGACCCGGCACACCACTTCTGAAAGGTTGCCGACCCCTGTACTATGTGATAAAATACTAGGCCCAAAATATAGCACGATTCAATTATTATGCAACTCTGTTTCACTTTCAGCATTTCGAACATACAAAGTGCTGTGAAAGTGCCGTGAAGCATTTAGCCTCATCTCCTTTAATTTTACTATTTACGCATGCTAAAAAGAAATACCCCTTTTTTCCCCAATGCTACTTTTAATTCAGACACAAAAAAATCATCATACATTTAAATTGGTGATGGGACTTGCATGGAAAATTTGGTCTGAATCCAAACTATTTCCAAGTTTGGGGCTGTTTGGACCTAGGGAAAGGGTCTGTCCTGTTTTAGAGATAGCAGCTTTGCTGCAAAAGTTGAGATTCAAAGTTCTGAGGACAGATTCTCAGTTGATGTTATTATTTCAATGGGCCCATAACAGTTTGCACCAGATGAGGCTCTTCTCCTTGGGCTTCTTAGGTGTGAAATTTCGGTTGGGAACCATCTCTAACTTAAATAGTAAAAAATATTTAAAAATCCTCTTCAAAACTTAAACCTTGTTCTTCTTATGGATAAATGATTATGTATCTATACAGGATGAACTGGCATCTTTGAAAGAGAAATTGGAACAGAAGGAAGCAGAAGTAAGAAAGTTACAAGACAAATTGGTGTGCAAGATGAAAGGAGAAGGAGTTGAAATAACTGACAGAGGTAAGAACAAAGGAGGCTCTTGGTTAAGTGGAGGTTTCTAGCGGTCTCTCTTGCACAGTTTAGTTATGCCTTACCTGTTTTAAATAATTGTTTCTGTCAATTGTTATAAGGGAATCATTGTTATAAACCTCAGTTTCGTTACACATTTTGCCAGCGTGTTTATTCCTTTTAACATATTCTGTGAGTATTCACAAAGCAATCATAAAACCTACAATAATAGGTTGTTGATTTGCTTTAAGATAAGGTGACCAAGTGTTTACAACTCTGAGGCCCTGTCTACACTAGAAAGGGTTTGCTGGGAATACCCCAGAGCCCCATGGAGACAAAGCTTGTAACTGCAAAAGTATAGTTTACTGCTCTAATGGAGTAAGTTACACTAGCAAAAGGACTTTTTGTATAACTGCATCTATGTTGGGACTTGGCATAGCTAAGTCGATTAGAGGTAAAAGAAGAAAAGCACTCCCCTGACCAATATAGCAGTGCTGATAGGGTTGCCCACTCTGACTGAAGATGTTCCAGATTTCCTCCTTCCCCCCCCCCCCCCCCACATGACGTAATGTCATTTTCTTAAAATATCCTATTAAAATCTCCTGGATTGCTTTCAATAATCACCGGGAGATCGGTGCCAATTCCGGGAGACTCCAGGCCAATCCTGGAGGGTTGGCAACCCTGGGTGCTGACAAGAATTTTAAGTGTAGAGCAGGCCTAATTGGGTGAAATTCAGAACGTGCACCAGGCCTACGTACACTACTTGGAAGTCCCACTTAAATCCTATCGGAGTCCTACTTAAACCTGAATTCTCATGGAGAATTTTCATTGTGGTCAACATTTTCCAGTTTCTCAGTGGACAAACTGGAAACTCAAACCTTTTAAAGAAAATTTTTAAAAATCGGTTATGGGGATTTTCTCAAAAGGTTATGGGGATTTTAAAAAGATTTTTTTTCTTCAAAATTTGCCACAAAAAATAATTGGCATTTTCTGACCAGCTCTCGCTTTACTTCTCAGCAACATACACCTGCTGTAGTCAGTTTTAAGATTATTGAGATTCCATTATTTTTGTAAAATATGCTTCATTACATTTGCTAGACTAGTGTGAAGTATTATTGTACTAAAAATAAATAAAACTAACTGGACTTCAGTTGCCAAGATGAATGTATAAAATACATTGTGTGCATTATCCTTGCGATTTTTGTTTGTTCACTTACTAATTTACTAATGTTTATTTTTATTGCATTTATTACTCATATTGAGCTTTTTCCTGGAAGGTGCCAAGCATCCTCAACTTCCATGCTGCCTTTGACTTATGGTACTGAGCCATAATTTGCAATGTTCAGTTGCACATAGGGGTCTCCCAGTCATTACTGTGAATGAACCAAGGATCTGTTGTGTTTGGAAAACATTAAAGAATGCATTTTTTGCAATGAATGCAATTGAAATATTTGCAGAGTATCTGCCATGTTTTCAGATTTATGCTTACCTGAGCAATTAAAATGCTGAGGCCTTGTATATAAGACTCTCAGGCCAGAGCCCTTAGAAAGTGATCCTGTTTGGCTTCAGCAGGTGAGTAGGGAGTACTTGTGTGCAAGTTTGTAGGATTGGGCCCTTAAATTGTAAATATTGTTTGTTTTACTCTTGTTGTCAGAGGGTAAGGAATGATTTATTGATGACTCCAACAGTAACAGCATATAATGTTAAATGGTATTTAATGTCATAACCTGTATGCTAATTTCAAATCCACTGGGTTTTCCTGCACAGATGAAAATTGTAAAAAGAAGCTCAAAGACAAAAGTAAGGTTTCCTGGTGTCTTTCCACAAGCATTTATACTTCAGAAATTCTGAATATAGCTTTCTGCATGTGTTTTTAAAACTGCTTTAACAGAAGCTGTTAGGTTGCCTCATCTATAAGCCTCAGTTACATTATTAGAAATGAAGGGAGATTTCAAAAGGCTGTGACTTTTAATATGAATCTTTTTATTGAAAATCTAGTAAACAAAATCTTTGGCTTCCTGAAGCAGCCTGCAAGAGGGAGTCTGCTATACTTGTTCATTTCTAGGTGCTTTACACGCCTGCTAGATATGGCTCATTGTAGAAAGGCTTGTAAGAAATTAAATTGATCCTGCTAAGAAGTACTTTTACAGATGGTTGAATAGATAGATTTTTCTTCATAAAAGACACATATAAGTAAAAAATATCTATGTTAAGTGCAGTCACAATATAGTAGGCCAAATTCTGTGCTGGCATAACTCGACTGAAGTCAGCGGAGTTGCACCAGCAGAGAATTTGTATATCTGACTTTAAATAGCTGTATTTATCCAGTGAGCCAATCATGCACAGGATGATATATTTTATACATCTTTCTTTGGTCTTACGTTTTGCTGAGGAAGAACTTTCTTCACCCCTTCAACAGTAATCCTTGGTTATATTTGTTGGTGTGCGATAATCAGTAGCGGATTAAAACACTAATCTGTGATGTTACAAAGCAGAATTTTTGCTTGTTCATCCTTTTGATCACTCTTCCACGTTTGTAACATAGCTAATTTTAAAGCTGCATTTGCTCATTCAAAGTAGATAGATTTCTAATAGAAACAAAGAACATCCCCACCTCTTAAAAAAACAAATAAAAACCCCTCTTTTTACATATTTACATTATGGCGTTTACATATTTTGTAAGTGAGGATTATAGATGAAGCACAGTTTGTACTCATCTCTGTTTTAAGGATCCTTTTCCACGTCTAAACTACAACACACATTCTAGCATGACTGCTCATCACAGTGAATACATATACCATTCCATCACGCTGTTCTCATCCATTCTGGGCTATGACTAAGCCTCATGACACAATGCTTTTCTCACCATGTCCCACAATCCATTGCTTAATTCCATTGCTTTGTATAGCTGGGTTGATAAAATGTCCTATGGAATGTTTGGCTGTTATCATAATGAAGGACTGTTTTATTGCACTCCTGTTGTAATGTTTTTATTTTGGAGCTCTTCATTATAATTATTCCATTATTTAAAGGATTGAAATAACACAGGAAAGGCATCACTGATTGATTTAGCAGTTTTCTTAGGATTGTTTAGGATCTGAATATTTGCTAAATTCAGTCATTTAGTTGTTGAAAACTGCTTCCAAAGAGAGAATGTTGTGAATCTTGCTTTCCATTTGAGATTGAAATAATTTTAGTGGTTTGCATTTTGTTTGTTTATCTCTTGTAAACATAGATTTAGAAATTGTCAGGATGTTTTCTTTCTCCCATTTACTTTCTCATTTAATCTGACTTGTGCAATTGTGTTGTGTATTTTTAGATATAGAGGTCCAGAAAATGAAGAAGGCTGTGGAGTCTCTAATGGCAGCAAATGAAGAAAAGGTAGCAAAACAGGCATTAGTTCAGCATTCGTTCATTGTGTGAAGTTACACCTCTAGTAGGATCAACACATGGGCATCATGTAAATTGTTACATTTTGAAGATTAATTAGTAAGGGTCCAATTCTGTTCTCATTGAAGTCAATAGGTGTATTGCAATTGCTTCTGACCGCACCACAAATAGGCACTTATAAATTGTATACTGCAAATCTTGTCCATGCAAGTAATCCTTACTCACACAAGTAGTGCCACTGAGTTCAGTGGGACTACTCACATGAGTAAAGGTTAGCGGCTCAAGACCTATCTTGTAAAGTGCTTTGAAAATGTAAAGCTCTACATATAAGTGCCATGAACTATTATGGGCCAAATATGAAAAGGAGCTTTCTATAAAGTATATAGCACCTGTGGAATATGGATGCACACCATTCGCAGATGCACATATCGTTTTATGTATAGATATGAGTTTGTGTAAATTTTGCAGATGTCTTTTGAGAATTTGGCCCTATTAGTCATCTAAGCCTCTAAATCAATAGTCTGAGTATCCTTTTTTTTTTTAAATGGCAGAGGGTATGCTAACTATGTATAGAAAGAGAGAAAACTAAAACACCATATTTTTTATATATATACAGTAACTCCTCACTTAACGTTGTAGTTATGTTCCTGAACAATGCGACTTTAAGTGAAACGATGTTAAGCAAATCCAATTTCCCCATAAGAATTAATGTAAATTAGGGGGTTAGGTTCCAGGGAAATTTTTTTCACCACACAAAAGACTATATTATATATAGTATATATATATATATAATATAGTCTTTTGTGTGGTGAAAAAAATTTATATATATATATACACACACACACACACACACACAGTATAAGTTTTAAACAAACAATTTAATACTGGTACGCAGTGATGATGATTGTGAAGCTTGGTTGAGGTGGAGGAATCAGAGGGTGGGATATTTCCCAGGGAATGCCTTACTGCTAAATGATGAAGTAGCAATTGGCTGAGCCCTCAAGGGTTAACTCTCACACTCTACAAGGGAGCAGGAATGGAGGGAGGGGAGACAGCATCACAGACAGAGGCACACACCGTGTGTGAGAGAGAGAGATGTGCATTTTCCCTTTAAGTACACTGCCTTGTTAATTAGATCAGCTTGCTGAGACCACAGCTGCTGCCAGCAAGCTCCCTCCGTCCTGAGCCCTGTCGTGTGTGCGTCTATGGAAGATGGGGTAAGCGGGGTGCAGGAGTAGGGGGGAGGGGGACACCCTAACAGCCCTCCTCTTCTTCCCCTTCCTCCCTGCACAGCAAGCAGGAGTCTGGGGGAGCAGCTCCAAGGCAGAGGGCAGGAGCAGCACATGGCAGTGGGGGGAGGGACAGCTGCAATTGCTAGCCTGCTGGGCAGCTGCTGCACAGGGAACTTAGGGGAGCGGGGAGCTGATAGGGGGGCTGCTGGTCCACCCTGGTTCCAAGCCCCCACCAGCTAGCTCCAACGCACTGCTCTCCCTGCAAGCAGTGGACAAAGCAGGCGGCTGCCAAACGACGTTAGAAGGGAGCATTGCACAACTTTAAACGAGCATGTTCCCTAATTGATCAGCAACGTAACAACAAAACAATGTTAACGGGGATGACTTTAAGTGAGGAGTTACTTTATATATAAAATATGGTGTTTTAGTTTTCTTTTGGAGAGGGGATGACGCTGCAAAATTTGAGATCCACCTTAAAGTCTGGCGGTGTTTGAATCCTCCGTATTTAGATCCTGAGTTTTGGTTATGTCCTTTGTACAGAAACCAGTTTTCACCAAATATAAATCCAGGTTTAGATTTCCAGCACTCTTGAAGCTCTGAGCTTTTATCCTCCTCTCTTTTCTTTAAATCTGTTAGACAATTTAATTTATTTAGGTTTTTATTTCTTATTTTTGACTCTTCATAAAAGAAATCACAATCACAAGATGGATCCTTCCTTTGTTTTAGGATCGGAAGATAGAAGAGCTGCGACAATCCCTGAATCGGTATAAGAAAGTGCAAGACATGGTAATATTGGCTCAGGGGAAAAAAGGTACAGTGCAAGTGCAAAGATTTCCCACATTGCTAGCATTTAAACTGCACATTTAGGGTGCCTGACGCTTTCCATTTTAAAAAATTCTTGTGACTTTTTTTTGGGGTGGGGGGGGAAGCTCTGTCACCTCCATTGATTGCCCTAGGCCTTTGAAATTCAGCAAAGGGAAAATCCTTGGGCTAGAGAAGTTCCTTTTCTTTGTCCCATGAAATTCCATCGAGGTTTTAACTGTTCAAAAGAACCATTCCCCCTCTCTTGCTTGCACTCCGTAGGGAGAATGGGTAGCCTGCCAAAATAATAACCGGACATGAACATTCTAAAGAGCTGAGCTCACCAGCAGCAGCAGCATCACACATTGCACTGGGAAAGTCTGAGAGCTGCTAGAGCAACTGTAGCAATAGGCAATGGGCAGGAGAGAGCCAGGCTTGGGCTCTCCCCATCCTCATCACATCCTCTGGAGCCAGCATGTGGCCTCAGGATCACATTCTCCCTCTGGAGGACATGACTTGGAACAAGAGCTCCCCCCGCCCCCCACCTCTTCTGTGGGATGGGAAGGGAGAAGGAACCAGGCTGGGCCAGGCTGTAGGTGACCCCAACAAGCATCCTAAGGCTTAAAAAAATTGGGGATTTCTAAGGTTGCTGGGTGTGGGACTTGGGAGGCCCCACTGAGACGCTCAGGGAGTAAAGATTGGCACTGGACAGGGGGCAGAATTGCTAACTCATGTCACTGCAGGGTTCAGTATTTTCAGTCCCTGAGAGTTCCTGTGTAGGGCCTGGACGGCAAAGGGAGGGGGAAGAAGTTCATCACTCTCTACATGTTAGGTACCAGTGAGGATTTTGATCACATTTAAAATGTGCAAACAGAGTAAAGTCCAGACCAGTGATAAATATACGTGGTGCTTTAATAGGGCCAATGTCACAAAGCTGAAAACAATTGAGCCAGATCAGCCGGCAGGAACAAATTAATCAGAAAAATGTGACTCATAATTTGGGAATCATTTAAGACACCTTACAAGATGCCCAAAAAGCCACAATTGCAGAAGAAGGCCATGCTGGTTTAAAAAACCACCTGGTTTAGAGGGGAAGAGAAAGCAGCTATAAAAAATAATTAATTATATATATATATATATATATAAACAAATGGAAGAAAGGGGAAGTTTATAATAATGAATATAAATCATAAGTTAGGAATTGTAGAAAATGGATAAGGGAAGCAAAGGAATCAAGGGGAAATATGTGGCCAATAGAGTTAAGGACAATATGTCAGGCTCTGGGTTCTAGGCGGCTGAGGCCTACTGGTTGTTGAAGCTTTGGCCAAGAACAGGCACCAAGGGTCGAAGCCAGCCGTAGAGTTGGGACTGGACCAAGGGCAGTGCTGAAACTGTGATCTGGGACAGGCTGTGGTCAGAACCAAGGTCAAAGTCTGTAGACTAGCCAAATCAGTGTTGCAGTCGGACTCCTGATGCTGGCCAAAGGTCAAATCTGGGTTAGAGTCAGTCTGTGGGGTCCGGAGGCAGGTGCAGGGCTGGTGCAAGGTGGGATTTAGGGCCTGGAAAAGGCTGGAGAGGACTGGGAAAAGGCTCAGGCAAGGCTGGGGCAGGAACAGGAATGGGATCAAAGGCAGGCTGGAAGCCTGGGGAGTCTGTAACACTGCAAGGCAGCGGGAGGGTTCCTGACCAAGTAGTGCTGTTGCACAGGCTAACTTGCAGCTCTGGGGGGGTCAGTGAAATACCTGTGCCTGGGGATCCTCTGACCCGGGCCTGCCCAGGGATAGACTGCAAAGCCTGTGAGTTAGCAGCAGGTTGGGTAGGGGGACTCTTCCCCTCCCTTCTACCCCCCACATTTTGCTGACTCGAAAGCCACCTGCAACCTCACTTCCACAAGCCTTAGGAGGAGAGTCCCACCCATTAGGAAATAGACTGGAGGGAAGTCTCACTACTGTGCTGCCCCTAAGCGCTGCAGAAAAGGAGCCCTCACCCTGAGGACTTCCAGAGATTCATAGGAATTGGATCTTACGAAGTCAGCACGGGATGGTGGGTGGGGACTGTGATTTGCAGGATACTCTGTGGCCAACAGAATAAGGGGGCATCTCCCTATCTTCCTAAGAGCTGTTGGATCTCCTGGACCTCAAAGGGTTTGTAGGAGCAAGACTCCTCCCCGGCAGCTCCTAGGACCATTTTTAAAGAAAAGAGAGAGAAATTCCTGCACAAAAATTTCATGAAGGTGAAGACAGAGTGGCAGGGGGGTGTTTGTGGTTTGAGTGCATTTGACCTTTCCAAATATTGGAGTTAAATACAAATGAAAAACTCAGGGTTAAGGTTTCATTTTTGAAGTAAGGCACCCAAACTACCTTAGCTCTGCCCCCGTTGCAATGCACTAAGGAAAATCACCAGTTCATGCTGCCTTAGCCACCCATAAGAAGCAGTTGCATTATATCAATGATCGTTGAAATGCCTTACTATTAATCATACAGTGAGTGTGCTGCTTTACATCATTATCGTCGTACGTAATACACGTCGAAGCACTTTTACACATTCCTGTTCAGACAAGTTGCATGGTGAAAACAATCATTCCCCACTTACTAAGAGCCTGACCCTAGGCCCACTGAAGTCAATAGCAGTCATTCCATTGACCTCAGTGGGCTTCGGATCAGGATGTAAGAGCATGATCTTTCCTGGAGCTGAAAGCACTCAACTCCTCATGGTGGGCACTTTATTTACTAGTGTCATTGACCCCAGCTTGCATGTCACTATATACAAACTTCATATGCCTACGTCATGAAATTTGAGCATTTACGTGAAAAGAGCAAAGGTTGGTATGACAGAGCAACCTATTTAATAGTGGAGACACAGAGAGAGGTTTTGAAGCCGAGGTTCAGTGGTATACATTTGTGATACTTTACATGCCACAGGAAATGATAAAAGTGTATTTTATTTCTTGTATGCTTCACAGAAAACAGACAGTGTTTTTGGCCAGAGAAAAAGGGGCAGTAAGGTTGAGCTTTTACTTTGACAATAAATTATAGGTTCTAGAAACACAGCGCTGTGAATGCCCCAATGCTTTTTCTTGTCATTGTCAGTCATGTGGTACTTTGGTATTGATCAGAAGTGTAGAAATCCATACCTTTCAATATGACTGAACCAGTTAAAGAATGGCAACGCTGTCAGTGGAAAGCAGACTATACAAACTCAAACATGGTAGGGAATTGGCAGACCGAGACACCATTGATTTGTGGCACTGTACAAACTGGCAGGGAATTTTTTCCCCTTATTTAGAAGCTAGCACAGTAATTGATTTTGACTGTTCTTTTTCCAGTTATTTACTGCTTTGAGCTTTGTTCACCATTTTGGCTCAGATGGCACAATGGAGACAGATTTTGATTCTTCATCTTAGGTTTGAGACAAACATGTCTGCTTCTTTTTGGTGCAGTGAGGATGGGAAAAGAAATGTCTCTGTGCAGTGTTCTGGAGTTTGATACATGAATGAACACCAAGAATGTTCAACAATGTTGAAAAGGAACCCACGGAAATGCTCATGTGGAGGGAGGGAGTTTCTGCTGTTGTAATTAAGAAATATAATTGCATGAGCAGGATGCTTCCATCCACTGTGGCTCTTTGATGCTGCTACAGTTGCGTAAATGAGTCATTAGACAGCTGGACCCAGCTAGGGGAAGGTTCCCCCAGCTCAGGGTTGTATGAGCTGGCTTTTACACTGCCCCATGTGGGCCCCACCATAAGCCCTGTTTTGGATGTATATGAGCGTGGACAGGAGTAGGATGGGGCAGGGCCACAGCACGAAGCACAGTGGGGATTCCAGGCAGTGCTGCTACCGTAGGCAGCAGGAGACAGGCAGCCTTTCAGGGCTACCTTAATCCAGAGGCCTCCACAGTAGCCCCAAATTGGGAGGGCACCAAGCCACCGTTAGTCCCTTTCCTCTAGCCACAATGTGCTGTGCCCTGCCTCTTAATGGCACAGCAAAACATCTCACCCCATGCGTTTAAATGAGGATTGTGCATTCTGGTTCCACAAGAACCCCAAATAAACCTTAAAGAATCTATCTGGAGTCCACTAACCGTATATTTTTGAAAATTTTATTTATTCAAAACTATGACTTAAAAGAAATTCAACCCTCTTGGATTTAAAAAAAAAATCCAATTGGATCATTATTGTGCAGGTTTCTGCCTAACATTGCCTAGACATCAAATTTCAAATAGGGATTTATAGGGCCAGATCTTCAGCTGGAAGTTGGCATAGTTCCATTAAAGCCATGGAGCTATGCCGTATTACACCACTTAAGGATTTGGCTCACAGTGTGAAACTTTGCTTGCCTTTTGTTGTATGAGCGCAGCAACAAAAATGATCCTAATGTCCTGCTTTGGTAGTGCTGGAATTGGAGCTTGTGCTGTTAAGCACAGATGCATTTTTGTTGTTGGTGTTTTACTTTAAGCTGTGTTGGGAAATCATAATGCCAGTCAGGAAGGGGTTAAAGAAGCCAGCCATCCCACCCTTACACCCTGTCTCCTCCTATCACCATCACCCACCCACCCTGTTGCCCTATTGAGCATAAATAAAAGTCCTGGCTTTGTCCTCCATGAGAACAATACTCATATGTACTGAACTAAAACCAGTACGTTTGCATCTCTCTTCTATTAGGCAAAGAAGGCGAATGTGAAGAATTTTTAAATTCAGGATCTGTTTCAGCGGTTTTATTGGACATGCAGAGTTTAACTGATCAAGAGAAAAGCCCATCTCCTGTCCCAGTAATCAGCTCTCCGAGCCATGAAGAGTTTAACGCTACTGTTCCCGAAGAGGTATTGTTCTATATTTTCTCTCAATGTATCACTACTTGACAACGTTACTCATGCTGTAGTTGTATTACAGAAACCAACCCCGTGTCTTTAAGTTTTCTTGCTTGTTAGGCAGTTTCAGTAAAACTTCCCCATTTTGTTTGGAAAGTCCTTACTAGTATAGAATTTGTTTGAAAGCCATCAACCCCAAATTTGTGTAAACACAAAATCATATTCAATTTTCATTAAAATGTCCAGAAATGATTTTAATATCAAATATAAGGAAGTTTCTGGAACTGTATTCTCACAGATTTTATGTAAAATCTTATTTAAAAGCTTATTTTCACTTACCTGTAGTAAATTTGAGACTATTTTAAATCAGTTAAAATATATACTATAGTATATTTAGGGGGGTGCAGTCTACTTGGTATCTTCTCCATTTCCAAAAATTAGTATAAGTAGTTTATGATCTGCCTCATGCCAACATCCTTGATTTTACAAGCAAGTTTTGCTCCCCTCAAAGCACTCATGCAAAATGAGGAACTAGCTGATTATACAGAGAAAACCAGTGAAAATAGCTGTAAACCAAATGCTGTCAAATGCACTAAGCAAGCAAACGGAAACATACTATCTCCTTCCCCGGCTCTCCCCGACCCATCCCCCACACACAAATGTTTCATTTATAGTAATCTTCAGGGTACCTTGTAACAGGGGATCAGAAAATTTCAGAGAGGTGTGATTCTTTTGAGTTGATGTCCCTTTAAACCTCGGGCATGGCCCTGCATTCCTTCAGCTGGAGATCCGGGTGAACAGGCCGTGCAAGATTGGGCACTAAGAAAGAGTACTGTATCATGACAGTTATGTATAGGCAATATCTTACACCGAGATAACGTGTGAGTAAAAGTCTTGTTGACTTCTATGGGACTGCTCATGTGTGAAAAGTTACTCATTTGTGTAGTGGGATTATGTCCCTAATTTTTATTTAGTATATTTACAAGTCTGGTGGTTCTGCCTTCTGGAAGGCTCTGAACAGCTTGGAATAGGGTGTTTGCCTCCAGGGGTTGAATTTATATATGCATACATTGTTTGCTTGATTCTCTTTTAAAGAAATCAAGAACAATAGTGAAGTGTATTACTGTAGCACCTAGAAGCCCTCATCATGGACCGGGACCCCACTGTACTAAAGGCTGTACAAAGCCAGCCCAAATCCTGGCCACAAAGAGCTTACAATTTAAGTATAAGACAAGACACAACAGGTGGAGATGGTGGAGAAACCCAGCTCATCTACCAGCAGTTTCATTCACAAACATGTCTTGCATTTGCATTGTAAAATAATGGGGATCTTTTTAGCTATGTGGTACTGTCCTGTTATACATCATGTATTTAAACTGTTTCTTGTGTTTGTTAATATCTGAGATAATAAAAATTGAAAATTAAAAGTATAATTTTCTCTTACCTTTTGTGTTTGTTAGTTTATATATTGTGCCTCTCTGTTCAGCAAATCACTTAAACACATGGTCACGTCCCATTGAAGTTGCATTTAATGGGACTTTATGCATGTGTTTAAGTTAAGCACCTGCTTAAGGGTTGCACTGACCAGGGATGGATTTACACAAGTGCATAAAGTGAATTCAACTATTAACATTATGTAGATATTTAATACGAAGTTAGAGAAATTTCTTTTAAAAAATCCCTCTAAAATTTAATAGAAAATAACTTTGTACAGGATTTTTTGAACCATGCTATAGAAATGAAGAGTGAGCTTATAATTTTCTATTTAATCCTACAGGATGTTTCAAATAACCTATGAGAAAGTTACAGTTTTCTATTAAATTCCATAGGACTTTTCCAGGTTCTGTTTTTGTCTTTTAATTTTAATGCTATGGATACATTTTACTGTTATGTTCTGATATGTGTATGAGTAGTCCCATCGAACCCAATGGGATACGTCCCATGCATAAAGCTGTGCATGCGTAAATAAATGATAGGATTAGGCCTGAAGCCCAGATTCAGCAGAGACCTTAAGTGTGTGTTTAAATGCTTTGCTGAATCAGGGCCTTAGTGCTTAGAGCCAGAGAGAGGCACTTTACATTTAAAAGAAAATAAATAGCTTAAATAATTGGCATCCTTGATGGAAGTCTCAGAGCAGCCAAGGACTGAACAGAGATGGAGAGTGAACTATTGTTTCATGTCATAGGGGGGTCCATAAGGGAGACACATTGACCAGGCAGCATCAAGAGGCTTATGCTGCTTTTATACATCCTGTTATACCTGCTCTGTATACCAACAGAGGATTTTAAGCTCCAGTGTTGTCAGCCTGGCCCATCTTTATAAGCACTAAACTGTTTATAGTAAAAAAGAAAATGAATTGAACCATATGCCTGAGTCAGACTTTTATTTTTGTCGCTGATCTATTTGATTTTTATTTCCATACAGTGATTGTGTAGTTTTTGCCCACTGTAATGATGTGTCCTTTCTTCTTTTAGAACTCACTACAAATTCACACCAGCATCTTGCAAGTTTCAATCCCCGCTTTTCCACCAGCACCCGAAAGCCCAGAAGCAGCTACAGAAAAAGTAAAAGCGCAGCCTAAACCAGAAGTTGCAAGTGAAGTGAGGTATAGTTATTACAAACTATTTCTAACTGGTATGTAAAGTCAAAGTTCTGTTACAAAATGTTAGGTGAAATTGTGTTTATTAGTGACTGGACAATTAAGAGTATTAAGTCTGTTTCCTCAAACTAGCACTGTCACATATTATAACATCCATCTAGGATTGAACTATATGCTCACCAAACCCATTTGTTTTCGCATTTCTATTATTGTTGTAGTTCATTATAGCACCAATAGTGTGCTACGTGCTTGCTGACAAAGAAGCCGTCGAAATTAATAGGATTGTTGTGGGGACCAGTTGCCCCATAGCGCCCCCCGACTGGCTGAATGTGGCACGATAGGTGCTCCCTGCCTCAGTTCCTTCCCTGAGATGGATCCCCTCAGCACACACCAGCCAGTGCTACTAGAGCTGTGGCTTAGCCTTCTGGCCAAGTCATAAACAAAAGTTAACCCCTTCTGGGGTAGCAAATGTCCAACTAAGAAGTCCCAACTAACAAAAAGGTGGTTCTACTCTTTGCGGGTTTCTCTTCATCCCACCCTCGGGGACCTGTTCCCAGTTTCTGGGCTACCTTTGAGAGTCTTTATGGCTCTGGGACAGAGCACTCAGCCCCTACGGTATTGTTCTGAGCCCCTGCTGGGCCCTGCTCTTGTAGAGTCCCCAGGCTGGTTCCACTGGAGCAGTGGTTCTCAACCAGGGGTACGTGTAGCCTCTGGGGGTACGCAGAGGTCTTCCAGGGGGTACATCAACTCATCTAGATGTTTGCCTGGTCTTACAACAGGCTACATAAAAAGCACAAGCTAAGTGAGTACAAACTAAAATTTCATACAATGACTTGTTTATACTGCTGTATATACTATACACTGAAATGTAAGTACAATATTTACATTCCAATTGATTTATTTTATAATTATATAGTAAAAAAGAGAATGTAATCAATTTTTCAGTAATAGAAGTGTCACAGCACACTGTCTGATTTTGTAAGCAAGTCGTTTTTAAGTGAGGTGAAACTTGGGGGGGTACGCAAGACCAATCAGACTCCTGAAAGGGGTACAGTAGTCTGGAAAGGTTGAGAGCCACTGCCCTGAAGTACCCTTCTCCTGCAGACCCTGGCTTACATAGGAGCCTGCCCATTCCCTCCGGTTCCACAGGGAAGACTGATCTCCCTCAGCCCTTTTACAAGGCCTAGGTGTCCATTAAGCTGCCACTTGACCCTCCTTAGCCATGCCCCCTCAGTCTGGGAAGCAACTAATTAATTATGGCATGTGTGTGTCTGGCTCCATTTCCCCCTTTAAGAGAGGGGTGAACATAAAACTGATGTAATGCAGTGAAGAATCAGGATAATTGTTTTTACTTTATATAAATAGCTTAGTTTTAGATGCAATATCATAATATGTAGTGTGAATTTGCTGTAAGCGATTTGCAGTCGGAGATTTTTAAAAATTCCTGCAAAGCGCTGCCAAACCCAAACAGAAACTGAGAATGACTAGCCACAGTACTGGTCACAGGAGCTGTAAATAAGCTACCAGGAAGAAGACAAATCACAGTTTCAAGATTTCTGAGAGGTAGATTCCCTTGAGGCTGGCATATGACAATGAAATTGGGTTTTTCTAGCCTGAGGCATAAGTGAGTGCAGATTTTACTAAGGAGCGTTGGTTGAGATTTTTAAAGCCAGCTAGAGGATTACAGCCTTAGCCACAGAACTCCCAGTAAAGCTAATGAGAGGTGTTTAGCTAAATTCCTTAGCTGGCTTTTGAAGATCTCAACCATTATTTTTATCTATAGTAATATGGGATGTTAGGAATCCAAATGCCATGAAATCTCATTGATATAAGACTGTCTTTGACTTCAGTGTACAAACTAGAGCAGACAAGTGTTGAAGCGTGCTTTCTTTGGCCCTGATCCTGGAAAGCATCTCCACCCAGGACAGCTTGTGCTTAAGTGTTTTACTGAATCAGGGCTCTGTCTTTCTCTGCTCTCCCTCCCTCCTTCCCACTCTTCCACTGGTTCCCATATTTCTTCATGCTGTGCTGCCACTCATGTAGCTCTAGCCCAGGGGTCTGCAACCCGCGGCTCCGGAGCCGCATGCGGCTCTTCAGCCTCTTTGTTGTGGCTCCCACCGACAGTTTTGTTCATGGTTAGATGAAGTCGAGAGCGCATATTTGGATCTCCTGCTGCACAACAGAGTTCGGTGGCTGTCAAGGGGAGACGTGCTGAAACGCTTCGCTGCTTGTCTGGAACATGTGAAAACCTTCTTGGAAAGCAAAGGCCTCAGCTATCCCGAACTGGGAGACCTCGATTGGCTGGAAAAGTTTTATTTCATGGTGGATATGACAAGTCACTTAAACACGCTGAATAAAAATCTCCAGGGAAAGGGAAGCACGGCCCTGCAGTTGCTGGAGGATGTTCTGGCGTTTGAGCGCAAGATGACAGTGTTTGCCAGAGATGTACAGAGAGGTACGCTTTCTCACTTCCCCTCCCTGAGAGAGTTCAAAGAAGAGAACAATCACATAAATTGTGATTATTTACACCGTGCAATTATGGCAATGCAAGCTGCATTTGGAGAAAGATTCAGCGAGTTCAGAAAGGAAAAAAACACTCTGTCCTTCCTTGTCACACCGCTGGACATCAACCCATCCCTGCTGAACATATCCGCATTCACAGGGATAAGTCAGCCCGATCTTGAAATTGAACTGGCCGACATAGCGGATAAAGACTTATGGGTGTCCAAATTCAAAAGCCTGACAGCGGATCTCGAAGAAGTCGCCCGTCAGAAGGCCACTCTCGCTAAAGAGCACAAATGGGATGATATTGAAAACCTCCCCAAACCCGACAAACTTGTTTTTGAAACATGGAGTGCCATTCCCGACACGTATATGAACATGAAAAAGTATGCATTTGGAGTCCTGTCCATCTTTGGCTCAACATACTTATGCGAGCAAGTTTTCTCGAGCATGAACTTCATAAAGTCCAAATATCGCTCCCGCCTCACAAATGAGAGCCTACAGTCCTGTGTGAAGATCAAAGTCACATCTTACAGCCCCGACATAGGGAAGATCAGCATCGAGCTTCAGAAACAGAAGTCACATTAAACAGGTGAGAACACTAGCATTTAATAGGCTATTATTATTCAGAAAAAAACATTTATTGCAGACCCGGAGCTGATGTAGTTTTTTATTGTATGTTCAGGTGCTTCGGTTGATTGCTGGCCGAGAAAGAAACCCAAAGAGGATGAGAGCACACTGAAATGGACTTGTCAAAAAACGTTCCTAATTTCATGTTTACTTTTTTAAAACTGCTAAGCTGCAACTATATGTTTTTTATATTAAAGTGGGCTACGTTTTATTTTAATTTTACACAACTACGGGAAGGACTCAAAAAGGCCTGCATAGTTCAGTGTTTAATTTATTTCAAAGTAGGCCTACACATGCACACTGCACTTCTGTTTGTTGTATTCTGTTGTTGTAACAGGTAAAATTAAAAAAAGATTAAAACTTTTAAAAGTTTATAAGCAGTGTTATGTTTTGCGGCTCCAGACTATTTTTCTTTAGTGGAAGAGGGGGCAAAATGGCTCTTTTGATAGTAAAGGTTGCTGACCCCTGCTCTAGCCTTAAGCAATGTGAATCTCATTTCTTGTTCATTTTCTCTATTTTTAAAGACAATCACTGTGACCCGACTCATTGCCAGAGTTCCCATTATAGCCTGCTTGTGTCTTCATTTCTTGCAATGGCATGTGAGACCGTTACACATGCTGTGACCTCTTAATTTACTCAGACTCAATTCCTGAATATGTTGGTTAGCCTGCGGTGCTTGAAGTGATGTAGGAAGTCTTTGCCATGCTTCTTGAGTTCACTCCCACCCTTTTTCTTTTATAACAGGAGATGACAGAGGAAAGATTTGATTTGTGATAATATACAGCCATTCAGGTGAAAAAAGAGAGAGTTAAAATTCACTAGTTGAGAAGATAGGAATTCTGTACCAATAGGATGTATTGATGGAATTCTTAGGTATCTTATAATGTAGTACCTTGTCTGTTTTACAGTGAAGGGACAACACCATGTTCCTCCGTAGAAACGCAGCCGTGTGACAGTCCATTGTAAGTACCATATCAACCAATGAAATGCTTCTACTTAGACACCTTTCTACCATATTTTTAAAGAATTTTTGTAATGATCACACAATGTGTGTAGTTATTCTAACCACGTTAACTCATTTTAAAATAATTTGGTGATGTTGATAGTTTTCAGCTGTGATAATTTCTGATAATTTCTAATGCTCTTTCTATAAATGTACACTAGCGTCTCATTTCTGTTGTAGTATGAAATGTCTTCAGTCAAGTCATGTAACGTCAGTGGGCTTGGGGATTTACAATTTTTTTTAATACGTATGCAGCTACACACAGATGCTGAGATCAGCTCTGCATGGGAAGGCTCAGCTAAGGCACCTCTCAGTTCCTAAGGCACACACCCCCCTTTGGCATGTAAACCCAAAATTATACCCTCTTGCACTCCACAGAAAACTGTACAGCGTACGCTCATGAAATTTGCCCCCTCCCTCAATGTGGAGAGAGATAGGCAACAGCTTTCTGCCCTCAATTGTGATTTCCACACACTGGTTTTAGACAAAACAAAAACAAGTTTATTAACTACAGAAGATAGATATTAAGTGATTATAATGGATAACAAACCGATCAAAGCAGATTGCGTTTTTGTTTATTTGCTAGGTAATCTAAGTTTAATATACTAAAGAGATTGGATATGAGTAGCAAATTCTCACCCTAATTGTTTTTTTATGCAGTTTGCAGAGATTCTTGAGGGCAAGCTGCACTTGCTTGCAGCTTAAAACCCCAGGTATTCCTTTCACAGGCTAGAAATCCCTCTAGCCTGGGTCCAGCCCTTCTCCCCTAGTCCAGTCTTTGTTCCTCAGGTGTTTCCAGCAGTCTTCTTGGGCGGGGAGTCAGTGAAGAACCACGATGATGTCACTCCCCTGCCTTAAATAGCTTTTGCGTATGGCGGGAATCCTCTGTCTCCCCTCTTGGTTCCCATGCCCAGTCAGTGGAAAAACACTGGTATTCCAAGATGGAGTCCAGTACCAGGTGACTTGGTCATATGCCCCTGTAGGGACACAGCAGCCATGACTCGGAGGCTGTTTGTAGCATCCTCAGGAAGGCTCCCTGGTGGTAGATTAGCATCTTCTAAAACCTATTGTTTTCCCTAATGGCCCTCCCAGCCAGCCATCTAGACCAGTGGTTCCCAAACTTGTTCCGCTGCTTGTGCAGGGAAAGCCCCTGGCGGGCCAGGCCGGTTTATTTACCTGCCGCCTCCGCAAGTTTGGCTGATCGTGGCTTCCAGTGGCCGCGGTTCGCTGCTCCAGGCCAATTGGAGCTGCTGGAAGCGGCGGCCAGTATGTCCCTCGGCCCGCGCCGCTTTGGGAAGTTTTGACAATGCATGGTGGGGCCAAAATGAGTCACCCGGTGTGCCTTGGAGCAAGGGGTCAACTTCTCAACATGCAACTGTTGCCATCCCATAATGTCATCTATATCCCATAATTTTTGCACCTTTTTAAAAACTCCCACAAACCCACATGGCATTCCTTGCTGTCTGCATCTCTGACAGAAGCATGAAGCCTGCACAGCTCTCACTAATGTTATAACTGTTGCAAGCACAGGCTGCATGATCCTTCAGTATTTGCAGAGTCGTAAGAAGAACCAAATCAGTGGGAAACATGAGAATTTCCTGCAAGACACTTTGCTGAGGAACATAGCGAGAATCAGTTCAAGGTTGTGGGTGGCATTCATGGAGCAGCTGCAAATGGCAGAGTGCCACTGCTGGGCCCAAGAAACGAGCACTGACTGGAGGGATTGCATTGTACTGCAGGCTTGGGATGACAAGCTGTAGCTGCAGAACTTTCAGATGTGCAAGGCCACATTCCTGGAACTGTGTGCCAAGCTTACCCCAGCCTTCCAGTGCAGGAACACCGAATGAGAGCTGCACTGAGCGTGGAGAAGCGAGTGGCGATCGCACTGTGGAAACTTGTAATGCCAGATTGCTACCTGTCAGTAGGAAATCATTTTGGAGTTGGAAAATCCACCGTGGGGGCTGCTGTCATGCAAGTGTGGAGGGCCATTAATCGTCTCCTGCTATGCAGGACTGTGACTCCTGGCAAAATGCAGAATATAGTGGATGGATTTGCAGCAGTGGGGTTCCAGAACTGTGGTGGGGCAATAGATGGGGGACACATCCCTATTTTGGCCCCAGAGCACCTTGCCACAGAGTACATTAACAGAAAGAGCTGCTTTTCTAGCATTATGCAATCATTGTTGGATTACCGGGGACGCTTCGCTGGGATCAGTGTGGGCCGGTCAGAGAAGGTGCATGATACTCGCCTCTTTAAAATCACAGGACAGTTAATAAAGCTACAAGCAAGGACTTTCTTTCTGGACCAATGGATTACCATTGGCCATGTTGACGTGCCAATAGTGATCCCAGGGGACCCAGCCTTTCCCTGGCTCCGCTGGGTCATGAAGCTGTACATTGGCCACCTCAACAGCACCAAGGAAAGATACAACTACCAGCTCAGCAAGTGCAGAATGACAGTTGAATGCACTTTTGGAAAATGGATGGGACGCTGGCATTGTTTACTCACAAGACTGGATCGCAGTATGAAACACATTCCAATGGTATTGCTGCCTGTTGTATCCTGCATAATATCTGTGAAGCAAAGGTGGGAAAGTTGCCACTGTGGTGGAGGGCGAAGGTGGAGCAGCTGTCATCTGAGTTTGAACAGCCAGATGAAAGGGTTATTAGAAGAGCTCAACGTGGAGCTATATGGCTCATGGAGGCTTTGAAGGAGCACTTTAACAGTGAGCCAGAATAATGCATTGTGATGTACTGTGCTCAACCTGGCCATACTCTTTTGGGGCATGTTAGACATTGTGAGGTGCTTGGTGTACATCTGTGAATATACACTGTCAATGCACCCCTATTAATTTTGCAGTGCGTGCTGTCCATTTAAGATGATTATACTGTTTGTCACTGATCCTATGAGTTGTCTCACGTTGTACCGTAACAAGTACGTGGGTGGTTTTAGAAATGCTAGGCATTCTGCAACATATGTTGTAAGCTAATAAAGAGGAAATATTTTCCAAATAATAGAATTTTATTCAATAACAAAACCAGTGCAAAGAAAAATCTGTGCAATGTAAAAGTAAATACATTAAAAACGTAATAAATTAGTGGAACAGAACTTAACAAGGAGAAAGAACATTCATATCCATTTTACCTACGCATATGGCAATCTGCAGTGTTCACATTCCAGGCCCCTTGCTTGTGGTCTGATGCAGCACTGTCTTACAGGATCTCATTGAACATATCATCCCGAGTCCTCTTCTTTCACTTCCTTCTCTGGCTCAGGCGTTCCATGGGTGTGGAGAGGGAACCCCTCAAGGCTGCAATGGCAGCAGCTGCAGATAAAGCACATAGAGGTACCGTTGTCAGTGTAGTCACAATGGAAAATGAAACTTGAGATTCAGAACTCCCTTCCCTTGCTCCCATAAAGTTTTAAACAAGACGTGCTCTCTGACACGTCTGCTCCTGAATGCTTGTGTATGGCACCACTCGCAGCCATGGTGAATACGTCGCACCAGGGTGAGGGAAATGAGGAGGGAATTGCTCAGAGGCATGAAACTGAGTGTAAGGTGATGACACCAAATACTGGCACCATTTTCCACAGGCGGGGGTGATTTTAGCTGATATCTCTCTCCAGATAAAAGCACAGAGAGCGCAGCTGCTGCTGGCGTCCCGGAACTGCCCTGGCTCATATGCTGCTACCCTGTGCACTGCAGTGGTGCCTGCCAAAGTTATTGCCAGCTGGCATGTGAAAGTGCCCTACCGCAAAGGAAGAAATAAGGCTGTCATCCTCGGAAACATTCAGGAGAGGACTGCAGAGTACCTCCATGAAAGTGTCTTTAAGAACTCTCAGGAGGATTCAAGGGACATCCCTGTGTACAGAAACAAACTACTCTGCATGGTCTCCCTTCCCTAACTCTACAGAGGAATGAAAAGCAGATAGCAGTGCTACAGCTCTTTGTACTTCAGTATAAGTCAATTAATGAAAAGTCGATAGCTGTGTCCTGTTAAGTTGGGGGTGCCATCAATACATCATTGTGATGGGAAATACATTTACACTTCCCCTGCTTTGGGCTCACCCGTGCCCAACTGGCGGGACTGACTGGACTGCAGTGGAATCTCAAACAGGTCCTGGCTCATGCCATCCCTCATCTTCCTTCTCATCCTCGCTGTTAATGGCAGGAGTCTGTGTCTCGGTCTCCTCGGAGGTATCCACAGTGTTGATGGGGTCTCTGCCAAGTATGGCATGCAGCTCTTCTGTACATCGACCATATGGGGTGCTTACATCGGTGGGAGACAAATTTAAGTGTAGACATGCACAATTAGGTCGACGCAAGGCAGCGTATTTCGACCTAGCTTCATAATATAGACCAGACCTATGTCTCATTGAAAGTCACTTCTGAAAATGGGACTTAGGGTTACGTTTTCAAAAGCAGCTCAGTGACTTAATAACCTAAGTCTCTGAAAATGAAATTTGACAATACCTGTTGTGGACAATGTTGTGTCTTTCTTTTAAAATGTTTCCTAGTTCAGTTTTTTTTCAATTTTTTCCAATCTAAAAATAGTGTGTGCATTTTCCTTCTTTGTGATCCCAAAGCAGTTTATTTTCTATCTTTACTGAAATCCTAAAATAAGTGATTCTTTTCCTTGAGGGGACTTTCCTTTAAGAATAGTTATATTTTGTTTTTAAAATGTATATGCACTTCTTAACAAGTGAAATAACAGAGAATTTTTAAATGTCCACCTAAACTGCTTGAATGAAACCTTTACAAAATGGTTACTGTATGCATACATGCAAATTAAACACGAAGAGCTTGCAAGTTATGCGTGCAATTTGGCTCGTGCAAGTACATGTTTTGGATAATTTAATTTAATTTAAAATAAGAAGCAAAGAATTTCAGAGTTAAACAGCCTGTCACTCCATCATTAGC
This sequence comes from Platysternon megacephalum, assembly GCA_003942145.1. NCBI lineage: Eukaryota > Metazoa > Chordata > Testudines > Platysternidae > Platysternon > Platysternon megacephalum. Next base: position 102,389 of record QXTE01000210.1, on the reverse strand, counting down.
TCATCCTCTTGTACCTTAACATAGCAGTAATTATGCTATGGAAGATCTCCTTGCAATACCTAGCCACCACATGGGAGGAGTTAACAAGGGAGGGCTGTAATACAATCTTTATATAGTTCTTTAGAATACATTTGCCTTTGAGACAATGGGGTCTAGCTTCATTAACTCATAATCATTTTGATTTTTATGCTCTTATTGTAGAGTGTCAGCCCTGCAAAAATCCAGCAGTCTGGGCAATTTGAAGAAAGAGGCATCAGAAGTGGTTGGTTTTGTTTTTTAGTCCTTTCTTTCCCCTTAATACTGAGGCCCAGATTGTCTATGCCAATTCTGGCCCCCTGGGTGGTGCAAGGGGCTGGAATCTGTCTGGAGCTGGCTAGTTGAGAAGTCCTGTGGTGGTGGGGGAGGTCTCTTAGCCCTGGTCTACACTGGGGGGGGGGGTGTCAATCTAAGTTACGCAACTTCAGCTACGTGAATAATGTCGACGTACTTAGATCGACTTACCGTGGTGTCTTCACCGCGGTGAGTCGACTGCTGCCGCTCCCCCATCAACTCTGCTTGCGCCTCTCGCCGAGCTGGAGTACAGGAGTCAACGGGAGAGCGCTCGGGGGTCGATTTATTGCTTCTAGATTAGACACGATAAATCGATCCCCGCTGGATTGATCACTGCCCGCCGATCCGGTGGGTAGTGAAGACATACCCTTAGGTGGCATGGAGTCCGTTCCTCTACCAGCTCTGCCTGCCTGCCCCAGATTACGTTTGGAGCAGAGCATAGCTCTGTTCATTCAATTTACAGCTAGCTGTGACCCCATTTGTAACAAAATCCTGTGGATATTAGCGAAGAAAATCTGTCCCTGAATATTTAGGGGTCTATCCTCTTACTGTATGAGGTATTTACATAAGTAAATCACCTGCACTCCAGAGCTGTGTCTTCATTAGGTAAAAAGGTGTATTCTTAATTCAAGTTACCTAAGTAGAGGTAAAATCCTAGTAAAGACAAGGCAGTTTGCCATTGTCATGTAAGTTAGCAGGGCAAGTTGAAGACCAGGGGCCCCCAGCATCTCAGCAATAGAGATGGGTGAATGATGGAGATGGAGGAAACTGGAGGACAGGGTGAATTTTGCTTAGGGTCAATAACCTTTATCTGTCATAACGAGAACCAAAACTAAACAGGTCAGATCTGAGTCCCATTCTATCCAAATCTGTGATAAGTAGCTCTAGTTCAGGCTGATTGTTATTTGCAGTTAGGGCAAACCTGCAATTATACCCCATAAGATTTATTTGCACTGTGCTCAGAGAGAGATGCTTTTTTACTAGCACTAAATTCATTTAATTTTTGTAATTAAAACCAGTCTTGGTTGTGCAAAGCCATTAATAAATCAGGATCTAAAAAGGACTATATTATGAAATCCAAAACCTAATCAGAACTGCATGTATGGGGGAAAATAAAAAGTGACATTAATCTAGAGGAAGTATAGTTCTTAAGAGATTCCTTAGAAATAGGAAGAGGAAAGAAATCTCACTATTTTTAACTGAAATGAATTAAATAATGGGGTAACTAAGAATTTTAACACTTCTCAATCCTTCCCAAACAGGACAAAGAACCTGTACAGAAACCAGCAGAGGTAATTTTTATGTGTGTCTTCGTGTGAAGCAATGCAGAGAGCAGAAGGTGTTTTAAATAGCGTAGTTTTATTAACATTGTGTCAGAATTTTGAAGGGAGAATAGCAGACCTGCAAGCAAGGTTGTGGACTTTGATTCAGAGAATATATTCGGGTCTCCACCATCACTTTGTGTCAAGTTTATATTCTCTCACTCACTCTTGTCTTCTCACACATTGTGCTTCATTTTGATTGGCTGAGAATAAATAAAATCACTCACTAGCTATTGTTCCCCACCTTCTCTTGGGGCAAACATCTTCAAATCACTCTGTCTCCTAGTTGAGGTTCTCTCCTCACCTATACTCACCCGGCCCCAAAGACACCCCTTATTGTGGTACGCTGTCCTGGCTAAGCAGGACTCCAGGGGCCTTGCAGCCCAAACCATTGATGCTTCTCCTGAGCCAGCCAGAGGATTCCTTACAGAGCAGCACAAGCAGTTCCTGTTCCCACATGGCAGAGTGCGTGCTGCTGATTCAGCATGCTCATCCCTTGATAGCCCAGGATCAAGGGATATAGAGTGTCTCCAGCCCTACAACCCTGTGAGGTTACACATTGCTCCACAAAGTAACAAAGCTGGGTCTCAGATTTGTTATTTAGCTTTGTAGCATTTGTAATTAACTTGTTTTTCTACCTTGGAAATCTTCCAAGTTCCCATTGTTTTGGAGCTTATCTTTTTACAGTGGTTGCCATTAAAAAGTAACCATTTACCAACCACTAACTAGTACACAGCCACTATTTCCTATTCTAAGTAATTTCAGCGAATTACTGAAATTCTAAGTAATGGGGAAGAATCCTTGTATCTCAAATACCACTTTTATAGTCATGACTGTGTTTTTCAGCAAAGGGAGAATTGTTGTGTTTACCTTGCCAATCAGAGACCATGAGAGGTTAAACGCCATATGTTTAAAAACCCAGAATAGATGTGCTTATTAATATTACAATCATCTTAGATGATCAAAGCTGCCAGAATTTTACTAATCTAATTTATGTCTCCACCATTTATGCCATTTGCTTGCTGCTTCTGTGTCTTTCAATTGGACAATGGAAATAGGCTGCTAGTCCAGTGATTTTCATACTGTGCTCTGCAAACCGCTGATGGTCCATGGAGACTTTCTGGCAATCTACAGAAAACTGGCCAGTCATGAGGTGCTTGTTCTTCCTCCCTTTTTCCAGAAACTTTCAGTGGGAGATGAGGGAGCTCAGGACTTCACAGGATCAAACCCTATGTGAATGTGTGGTTAATTTATCATTTTAAAGGGCCACTTTTGCAAGAACTGAAACATTTAGTACAGAAATGCTACTGTTAAACAGGTAGTAAATATAATTGAGTCCCGAACACATTTTAACTGAAGATCTTGCTTATTTAATCTAGACTCGGTACATGCACGCTATAGTCTATTTTACAGTGCAAATGCTACCTTTATTTCCAGATTACCTTTCAGAATTGACTGTGCACAATTAGAAGCTTTTTGTAGTGCAGTAAGATTAAGTTCTGAAGTTTTGTTTTCCTGATAATCAGACTAAAGCTCCCATGGAAGGTAACAAGTGTGGAACCCTTCCTCCAAAATCCCCAAGCCATAGTGGTACTGGAGATGAGGACAGATTTGGTACCCGGAAAGCCAGATCTTCATTTGGACGAGGCTTTTTCAAGATAAAAAATAACAAGAGGACAGCAAGTGCACCTAATTTAGGTAGGTACCACGCTCCTGAAAGCATCTCCAGTGTATTTTGAACAAGAGTCTTTAATAATGATGGGGGTATCTTTTTATGCATATTGTAGCTATCATAAACAGGGGCAGGGCCAGCCACAGTATGACCCAAAGAACTGGAGTAACTGATGGCTGCACAAGAAAAGTGCTGTGCTATTGCATAGCAGTTCAATCCAACCCTTGCCTTGACCTCTCTGCTCAGACCCTGTATAGCATACTGCAATTTTAAAGTAGCAGTTTCCTTGCTGAAATGCAGAGGTTCATATGCATTTTTCTCCTGCTCCAACCTCTGCTCAATACCTTAATCTTATCACAAGAGCCGTGTTGTTACCACAGTCCAATATTATACCTACAATAGCACCTCTACTACAGTTGTCTTCCGTCTTTTTATTAAAAGTGTCAGCAAAATGTAGGCACCTGAGATACATTTCTCCCTGGGAGAAGAGCAGAGAAAAACCTCCATCCTTCAGAAAATTTAAATGGGATTACTGCCTCCTTGGTCAGAATAAAAGTCTTCCACTCTTGCCTACTTAATGGTCATTCCGATCCTGTGCCCCAGGGAGTTAATTTACCCACAGCCTTGTTATATGTGGCCCATGTCTTCCTCTCCCATATATAATATGAAAATTGATTGGCCTACATGGAACAGATTTCAATGATTAGACCAGTTGTCTCGTCCCACTAAGATGTTTTGTGCCCATTTCTTCATACGACGTCTGCAGTGTAACAAAAATAGCAATTTTAAAATAATCCTTACTGGCTGAAAGCAGTGGGGTATAGTGGTCACAGTAGAGGACTGGGAGATGGGACCCTGGGTTCTTCTCCTAGCTCTGCTATGAGTTTGCTTTATAAATCTGAGAAAGTCACTTACATTGTCTGTGCTTCAGTGTATCCATCTGGAAAACTAGTCAATAATACTTGTCTCCTTCATAGGGGTATTGTGGGGCCCAGGCACAATGAATTATTATGACACATGCAATCTTTTACTTTCTTGTGCTCAAATGCTGATTGAAATCATCTGGATGTTGTTTTACCCTCATTAATATATAGCTTTGCTATGTTACATTTTGGTGAGGAAGGGATTAACAGTGTATTGGTAATTCTAATCTGTGTGTGAATTCAGTGCTGTGTGTGGTGCATGTGTCTGTTTTACTTTTCTCCCCTTGTCTTGTATTTTGCCAGTGTAAATTTTGATGTATGTTTTACCTTGTCATTCTGCGTATTCTCTCCCATTGTGCTGCGTGTGGTTATATGCATTGTTTGGATATCTGAAGATCGCAGTCGAAGTGCAAGTGCACCTACCTTAGGTATAGTAGTCCTGCATGTTTGCCTGTACCAGTGCTCTGCTGTGATTGCTGCTAACAGCTGGTTATGGCCATGAACTTTTAAAACCGAGCTAGAAACAAGATCTCTATGTTGAAACACTAAAATGTATGTTCTGTTTAACACTGGCCCACTACTCAAAGTCTGCTGCATTGTTTCATGATAACCACTACTAATGAGACACCTTGCGGGTAGACTTGCAAAGGTTAATGAACCTCCGAACACAAGGTTACCCATCAAGGCAAAAAAGAAGATAGAGAACGGGAGGTAATTGTAGAAGTGTGTGTAATCTACAGAGGCCTGGCCACGCATTCTGCTCACTTTTATCATAATGACTTGGTGGTTATTCAGATCATCATCTCTGTGTTGTCATCCAACTCAGTGCTTCTGGAAGATGCTAACCGGTAATGCAACATGAGTTTTGGCAGTATTTGTACGGCTTTAATTAAGGTAGCACTGAAGGGAGGGATACACGATTCCTCTTTTCCAAATAACTAAGGAAGAAATTAATGTAATAAACATCAGAGAGAAAAACCACACATGACAAATGCTAGTCTGGTAGTTCTGGCGGGTGCTCAGCTATGCTGGTGGATGAGGGTGGTATAGGAACCGGAATGGAATGTGTTGCCTTTATGTACAGCCATGTAACCCTAAATCAGTGATGGTAACTGAAGGCAAATATGGTCCTAAGACACGACAGAAATAGAGGCAGTCTCCTTATTTCCCATTAGTGTTCCAAATTTCCAAACATCACTTTCATAAAACAGCTATTCTGAAGGATTATTTCAGTGATGAAGGAGCTACAGTGAGCGGCTAGTACCCACAAACCTCTGCTTCTGATTCATTCAACCATGTCCTTATGTTTCCCACCAAGAATGCTGCTTAAATGTGTTTTTAACTAAATTAGCTTCCTTTCTAAAATACCGTACCTGTACAGTAGCTCTATCCTCCAGCACTGAGCACCTCGTTCACCCATCAGTAGAGCTGAAGTGCTCCGAAAGCACATGTTAAAATAAATGATATAGTTGCCTCTCTTCATGTTTGGCCATTAGAGAAGATATTGCTAATATGGGACCTGCTAATTGACCTTTTGCTAGGGCATCGAAACTTTGCCGAACTAAGGGCCACACTGGTGAGTTCCCAGGAGCTACAGGGCCACGCCTAACTTGCATTAATTGGAGCAAATTGCAGCCACCTTCATCATTAACTTTGAGGTCCCAATATATTGTGCTCCATCTTGATCCAAATGACTGGTAGTTGCTTCGTGAACCTTGTTTTCTCTTGAAAGGCAATACAGAGTTTATTTTTTAAAACAAATGATGGTGCCTGTAGCTGTCCATCCATATTAAAGATGATGAAGGTGGCCACAAACAGCTCCGTGGACTCCAGGGGCTACATTTTGGCTATGGCTGTTTCACTTTAACAGACTCCAGGCAGTAGATTTATAGTCACTCTTCTTCAATTTTGTTTTAAGCTTCCATTAGCGAATAAGTGATGTAAACAAACTCCTCATCGTTTGTTTGCCCACAGCTGTATGGCACTTGCTGGCACATCTCTGCTTAAGTAGAATATTAGATTCTGCAATTTGTTTAATCATCTATTTAGCACCTTTTTCTGTTGTTTATTTGTTTTTCATTTTATAATTTTGGTTGGCAAGTACATTCTTGAGCAGTCCCCAGGTTCACCTGGAGTGGATATGAAGTCTCTGTAGACAAATACAGGATAAAGACGTAAGATTTCCATCATGGATGGCAACATGTTGTTTCCCTATGCAGTGGTGGGTATTAGATACATCCATCCTTTGACTGGATAGCTCAGTGGTTTGAGCATTGGCCTGCTAAACCCAGGGTTGTGAGTTCAATCCTTGAGGGGGCCACTTAGAGATCTGGGGCAAAATTGGTCCCTTCCAGCTCTATGAGATAGGTATAGATAGGTAAATAAGAAGCAATGACTTTTTAGTCAGGACACCACCCAAAGTTCATGGTACTTGTCTGTGAAGGAGCAAAATATTCCACTATGTGCAGAAGCATAAGGCCCTCTTTTCCCAATTGCATTTTTGAGTCAGAAGGAGATGGCTGTTGGTAGATCTTGCTAGATGGGGATTTAATCAGAAATTGCATTTTATTATCAGGAACACTGGTGTGAAAATGCTTTATAGTGCTTAGGGCATCCTTGGGTACTACTCCCTGCTGTGCCACTGGATTCCTCTGGGGCTTCCTTGTGCCTTGGTGTATCTGTCTGTAAAATGGGGGAAATAACGTTTCCCTGACAGTTATCTACGGCCTTAATTTATTAGTAATTCATAAAGCGTCTTGTGGTCTTTTGGTGCAAGGTACTTAATGAATGCAACTTATTGATGTTATTGGGTGCTACCAGTTTTCAAACACTAGACCGCTGAAAGGAACGCATTTTATCTCCTTTGGATCCCCCCGTTTTCTGAAAATCGATGGTTCACAGTAATTCCAGCAAGAGTGGTTACAGACGTCAGGAGTATGCTCATAATGTGAAACGCAGATGAAGTACTGCCAGGTGAAGTTCTCCTGGGCTTTGTTTTGTAATAGCGGAAACAGAAAAGGGATCTGCAGATCACTTGGACCTAGCTGGTTTGCCCCCTCGACCGAAAGAAACTGATAGTGGGCAGATGTCTCCCTCTTCTCCAGACTCCAAGAAGAAAGCCAGAGGAATCAAGAAACTATTTGGAAGGTAAGTTTAAAAAAAAAAAGTGAACATCATGAAGGGCTGGATCATTAGGGGGATTGCTAACGGGATACGTAACCTTTCATCTCTAGGTCATTTGAAGTGCAGCTCAGGCTGGACGTAACAAAGCCATTACCATTTGCAGTCTGGTGGCCTAGGTGGAATGACTTGGTGGTCTCAACACAGTTCCTAGTAAATCGTTACCCTTATCGCAAAGTCACTGCCGTGCCTGGCGTGTTTTTGTTGGTTTTGTTGTTCTCTCTCTTAGTTCTTTGTTCTCAGCTTTTCATCCTTCTTCTCCCCCCACCCCTGCTGCCGCTTAGGGGCTTAGTGCAGCTGAAAAGGTGCAAAAATTATTGCAGCTTATTTCAAGACTCCACAGTGTATTCCGTGATTGTGACAATAAAGGAATTTATTCCTGGTTATCATATATTAACCTCCTTTACTTAGGCTTAAAAGGAGCCAGTCTACCACATTTAACCCGGATGATATGTCTGAGGCAGAGTTCAAAAGAGGAGGGACAAGAGCGACTGCAGGACCAAGACTGGGCTGGTCTCGAGATCTTGGGCAGTCTAACAGGTAAGAGGAGCTGCACTGAACCAGAACATGCAGTGCTTTTTCCACTTCTATTTGCCCTTGTCGCAGGCTTTCGTTTTACTCCTGTATTAAGAGGAATTATGCTTTGCAAAAGTTAAGTTAGAGCAACATTAGCATTGCTAGCAAAAGGAAACAGGCAAGCCCTGGCTCTTTGGGACTGCAGTGTGAGTCACATGAGTGGAATCCCGCACCTGAGTGCAGTCCCATTGACTGGAGTGGGGCTCTCAGGCGAATGGGCTCAGGACAGTGGTCCCCAACCTTTTTTGTCCGGCGGGTGCCAAAAAAGAAAAAGAAAAAACGAGCGCTGCCGGCGGGTGCCAAAACAAAACAAAAACTGAGCGCTGCCGGCGGGCGCCAAGCGCTGCCGGCGGAGGAAAAAAAAAAAAAAAAAAGCTGGAGGGCTACACGGGCGCACTTACACCCCCTGGCGGGCGCAATGGCGCCCGCAGGCACCGTGTTGGAGACCCCTGGGCTCAGGATCTGCCTCTATGGAGGTACACTGGAGTGAATGGGGTTGTACATGGGTGCAGGTGTCAGTCCACCACATGGATTTCAGGCAGGATCAAGGCCTCAGTCATCACATAAGCTGATAAAGTTCCCTTCGTTATAATGTAGGTCACTGGAGTATCTTAAGTAAAGAAAATATTTCAGTCGCATTTTAAAGTTTTAAAGCCATCCTGGAACACACAGATTATGATGATGATGACTAATAACTGTCATCATCATGTTTATTATGCTAGTGCCTCGTACTCAACAACGGAGATCAGGGTCCCATTTTGCTAGGTATTGTACAAACACAGAGCAATAGACATACCTTTTCCCAAGTAGTTTACAGTCTAAATAATACAGGCACGCATCTCTTCCTGTACATTGTCTCAGCTCTGAAAAACACCTATGAATTTGTAATTTAAAAAAAATATATTTCTTCTGCTTTAGTGACCTGGATATGCCATTTGCTAAATGGACAAAGGAGCAAGTTTGCAACTGGCTCCAGGGCCAGGGTTTAGGTTCATACATGAATCATGGCAAACACTGGATACTGTCTGGGCAGACTCTCTTGCAAGCTTCTCAGCAGGATCTGGAAAAGGTAAGACATGTTAGGAAAATATTTATATTGGGTTAATTGTTAAGCATTGGTGTACATTTTGTGTGTGCGTAAGTCAGGGCTGTGAGATGCAACTAAAATTGAAGAGCCCAGCAAGCGAATCTTTAAAATACACTTGTCTTTAGTAGTGCAAAAAAAATTGTTTTGTGTCTAACTTTAGTTAATGTTCTATAATGAAATAGGTAATTAAATGTATGATTTAACTGCAATAAATGTTGGCACATCAACTAACTCTTCCAATCATTACATTTAAAAAATATATTCAAATAAGGGAATCACTTGTTGCAATACCACTGGCTTATGGTCCTGATTCTCCACTTCTTTGCACCTTATGCCTTTATTTACCCCTGTGCAAGGTGAGTGTAAAAGGCTACTATTCTGATTTGGTTTTATGCCCTATCCACTTTGTACAGTTATAAATGACAGCACAAGGTGCAAGGCACTGGAGAATCAGGCCCTCAATTCATGTAACTTTTCAATTAAATTGTCCATGCCACAGTTTTTCAATTACATTCAGGTTGAGAAAGTTAATTCTTTTCCTGATTTGGGTCCACAGCATTCATCATCGTTTACTTCAGATACAAGTCTGGCTGTTCTGAATGTTTAGCAGCTTTTACTGTTGTAAACAAATAAGGCATCCACTTCCTTAAGTAGTCCCGGGTTAGTTCAAAGCTGCTATTCAGAGCTGTTGTTATATGATATCATGCAACATCAGACAACATTTTTTTAAATTAAAAATAGGTGTGGCCATAGTGGCCGTTTCGCCTACCGATACTTCAATGTTTGCATTTGATATCAGGTATTAGTTAAAAAAACAAAAAACTGTCTTTGAAGAGTTCCTGGGACAGCTGCACTTGCAACAGTATTAGGGAGGACTATTTTATCAGGCCATTTATTCCTTAACATTTATATAGCACTTCATGTTTTCAAAATGCTTTATAGCTAATAACTAACTAAACCTTGCAACCTTACCTGCCTCACTCTGAGGTAGGTAGATAAGTATATTATCCCTTAAAATATTATGCCGACTACCATCACCATTTAGTGAGCGGGCTATTTTTGCTCCACATAAGAATATTGGGGCTAACAACCACCAAAGGGATGAGGCATCTAAATGCATTAGGTATGTAAATAAGTGGCCTGATTTTCAGAAGTGCTGAGCAGTTGCAGTCCTATTGACATCCTACGGTGTGGTGGTTGCTCAACAAATATCAAGCTGTGCTCAGGTAGGTGCTTCACTGTGAATTTAGATATCTAAATTTAGGCACCTGACCAGATCTGTCCTCTGATACATGTGCACAATACTTGTTAATTTCAACAGCAATTGCTGCCGGTGTCTAAGGGCAAAATTTAGCCTGTCATGTTGGAGTTTGTGTGTTAGTTTGTGGGTTGGGTAAAATGGATTTTGGTTATTTTTACACTTTGATTCTGTGTAAATCACATATAATCCATATGCTGCTGAGCTAGAAATTAAGTGCTTTGGTTTCTTTGTCTCCACAGGAACTTGGAATAAAGCATCCACTGCATCGGAAGAAACTTCAGCTCGCTCTTCAGGCACTGGGGTCAGAAGAAGAAAACAATCATGGAAAACTGGATTACAACTGGGTTACCAGTAAGATTTGTTGCACTTTAAAATAAGAGCATCTGTGCTTTCTAAAAGTGTGTCTACAGTGCACACTACTGGCAGCAGCATGTAGGGTGTGTGTAGCTACACACAGCAGTGAACATCAGGTTGCATCCACACTGCAGTTTGTAGCTAAACATAGCAGTATAAGGCTCTGTCAAGGGGGAGGCTGCTGGAGCCTTCCCCTGCTGCCAGAATCTTTCACTGTGGCAGAGAGAGGCTCTGGCAGCAACCTGCAGTGGGCAGCTGCTGGACCCTTTCCCCACTGCCAGAGTCTTTATCTGCTGCAGAAGCCTTTCCCTGAGGTGGGGAAAGACTCTGGCAGCGGGACACTTCACTGCTAACAGTAGCAGTATGAACAGGGGAGGCACTGCTTGGGCATGTAGAGAGCTGCATAGGGTACATACCCTAAGTGTTCAGGCATGTCTTTGCTCGCCTAAGCAGTGTTTCACTGTCCGCACGGCTGTTCATACTGATGCTAGGGGGACCTGCTGCATATGTACTCTACATGCTGCTGTAAGGAGTGTGCAATATAGATGTACCCTAAGATAGGGGCAGGGGATTAAGGATCCTGGATAATTTGAGTATCCATGAATACCTGCGAGTAATGATAACATGGAGAGTGCCGGCTAGATATATAACTGTCCTTAGTCTAAAGGTGTTTTGAGTTAGTAATATGTGTTTTTCTTAGGGTGGTTGGATGATATTGGACTTCCCCAGTATAAGACTCAATTTGATGAAGGAAGGGTGGATGGTCGAATGCTTCATTACATGAGCGTTGTAAGTAAATGACAGGTTATTTTCTGGCATATTTTGTGTTCTTTGTTTTGGTTGTTTTTGTTAGGGTTTTTTTGTTGGTTTTTTTAATGCAGAGTGACATGATTCTAGGTGGTAAATTGGAGCCTCACTAATCTAAAGAAACTTGCTTTTCCTGCTATATATCATGGTGATTCCAAAAGTATTACCCAATTAAAGTTTATTTTACCATGCACCCAGAAAATGGAAATCAGTAGACTTTTTCCTTATTATTTATCGCTTATGTCATAACTACATAGAGAGTAAAATTCACCCATGTGCAGATCAGCAGAATGCCTATGCATGACTTAGGCCCAATTCTGAGAGCTTAAGATGGGACTTAAATGGTGATAAGTCTTGCACTCGCCCTCTGTACATGGGTGAATTTTATCCAGAGTGAATAGATCTATTATATGGAAGATAACTATAGTTCACATAAATTAACAAACTTAGAAGATTAACCTCATTTTGCTTTTACAAAACAGAGAATGGAAAATCTATCTATATATCTTAATAAAATTGTTCAACAGAAAAGCAGCTTATTTGGTCTTGTCGTATTTTCTGCAGGTAATTTTAAAATTGTTGAATTTTCCAAAAATCTGTTCTACAGATTTGCTGAATGATAGCAGAGTAATGTTTACCAGAGGTCAGCATGTCAGAAATTTCCCACCGTTTGAAATGAGTTTTAAAATCAAATATTTATACAATAGTATACTGTGATTGTCTGTGTGTCTCCTCCCCCAATGTTGTGTGCCACTAATCCAGGGGTAGGCAACCTATGGCATGTGTGCCAAAGGCGGCACGCGAGCTGATTTTCAGTGGCACTCACACTGCCTGGGTCCTGGCCATCGCTCTGAGGGGCTCTGCATTTTAATTTAATTTTAAATGAAGCTTCTTAAGCATTTTAAAAACCTTATTTACTTTACATACAACAATAGTTTAGTTATATATTATAGACTTTTAGAAAGAGACCTTCTAAAAACGTTAAAATGTATTACTGGCACGTGAAACCTTAAATCAGAGTGAATAAATGAAGACTCGGCACATCACTTCTGAAAGGTTGCCGACCCCTGCACTAATCTGTAATGGAATGTCAGACATTGTCAAGTGTATTCAGTGGTATGCTGCCTTCTAGTAGCTACATCCTACAGAGGATGTAAACCCCAATAATACTACCTATGTGACTGTTTCACAGGTTATCGCTAATATGGGACATTTTAAGGACCAAGTTTTCAAAGATAGTATTGTAAGGTATACTTGCAAAATATACCCACATATCTCCATTGTGCCTGAACATTTGAGAATTGTGTATAAATGTGTATGTGAAAATGAGGTAACCCTATGCCTATTTAATTTGCACACAAAATTGCATGATTTTCAAATGCAAGTGCAGTACTTGTAGACACAATTGGTGTGTGTAAATTTTATAGTCACAGCATCCATCTACCTACTGAAAATTGGGCCTTTATTCAAATTCATATTAACTAATTCAAGTAGATGGACTTAATTCTTCTCTCTAAGAAGTTTAATATTAAATGTTCAATATATTGTTACTGTTCATTTGGGTGACTAGGGTAGGAAAATCAGAGCAAGTTCCTTTAATCTTTAAATCAGGATTTTTCTTTAAAATTTATTCTAAATAATTAAGACTAAGTTTAATACAATTAGGTGGTATATTTTAAATATTTCAGACCAACTTCTAACCAACTTCCACCACCTTAAAACACCTTAAAAATAGGCCCAGAGTGTTTTGTCTGAAGGCAGGTAAGACATAATGCAACTGAGAGGCAAGGTTCTGTTCTTTCCTACAGATTTGAATGGAAACTGAGGGTCATATACAATATGATCTTTAAGAAAAAAAATGGGTCATGAAAGTGTTTACTAATATCCTGTGCCATGAACATGCTAAATGTAACCATCTCATACCAAGATATTGTTTGTATGTACTTTGTGCATTCGATACACTAGCCCAGGGGAGAAGGCTAAGATCTTCCTGTATTAACTTACGTGCAGTGCAGCCACTGAGCTACCAAAGAGCTCAACATGTTCCGTTTTGGACGCTGATAAATAATGGTGATTGTACATGCTGCTGGGTTTGCTTTTTCAAATTCATATGAGCCATTGCAGAGGAAAAAGACATGCATGCAATGAAATTCACTCCTGTGCAGAGGTTCAGCACAATGTCTATGCCCCACGTAAGCCCTTAAGTGCACTTAAGTCAAGGGGAAGTGAGGTACGGCTAGATTTATGGAGGTATTAAGGCACCTAAAGATGCAGAGAGGTACCTAGTGGGATTTTCAAAAGCAGTGAAGCAGGTTAGGCGCCAAATTCCCCATTGAAATCAATAAGGGCTTTGCACCCTTACTCATATACGTGCTTCTGTCAGTCCCACTAGGCACCTATCTGCATCTTTAGGTGCCTAAATACCTTTAGAACTCTGGGCCAATGTGAATTTGGGGGGGAATTTTACCCAGTGTGAGTTAGCTGACTGAAGCCTCATGACAAATTTTGAAAAAATATGCGAAGTATTCTGTTGCTTACATGGCATGTTTTTCTGAATTTGCTTCCCAATTTTGTGTGTGTGTTTGGGACATTAATATAAAAATAGGGTACGTGCTTTTAAGACCTGATTTGCTCCTGCTATTTAAGCCTCTGTTGAAAGCATAGGGCCAGCAGGCCCATGGAAGGCTGTGGTCAATTCAGTGGTGACTTAAACAGTGGTATAAATTACATAGGGGCTGCAAGCTGATTGTAAAGAAGTATAATCTGCACCATTTGGCATTTAAAACCAGTGTAATTTACGTGTAAAGAGAACGGAGAGGTGTATAGCAGGAACTGTACCTTCCTAATAGTTGCTTTTTCTGTGGCACTTCCCCCTTTAATTTTAGATCCATTACTATGTTTTTAGGCAAAATCCTAACCATGCTCAGTGACCTAATGAATTGTAATAACTGAGTTTACCCTAAATACCGGTACCGGGCAAATTAGTTGAAACAATAGTAAAGGACAAAATTGTCAGACACATAGAAAAACATAAACTCTTGAGCAAGAGTCAACATGGCTTCTGTAAAGGGAAATCGTGTCTTACTAATCTATTAGAGTTCTTTGAAGGGGTCAACAAACATGTGGACAAGGGGGATCCGGTGGACATAGTGTACTTAGATTTCCAGAAAGCCTTTGACAAGGTCCCTCACCAAAGGCTCCTACGTAAATTAAGCTGTCATGGGATAAAAGGGAAGGTCCTTTCATGGATTGAGAACTGGTTAAAGGACAGGGAACAAAGGGTAGGAATTAATGGTAAATTCTCAGAATGGAGAGAGGTAACTAGTGGTGTTCCCCAAGGGTCAGTCCTAGGACCAATCCTATTCAATTTATTCATAAATGATCTGGAGAAAGGGGTAAACAGTGAGGTGGCAAAGTTTGCAGATGATACTAAACTACTCAAGATAGTTAAGACCAAAGCAGATTGTGAAGAACTTCAAAAAGATCTCACAAAACTAAGTGATTGGGCAACAAAATGGCAAATGAAATTTAATGTGGATAAATGTAAAGTAATGCACATTGGAAAAAATAACCCCAACTATACATACAACATGATGGGGGCTAATTTAGCTACAACGAGTCAGGAAAAAGATCTTGGCGTCATTGTGGATAGTTCTCTAAAGATGTCCACGCAGTGTGCAGAGGCGGTCAAAAAAGCAAACAGGATGTTAGGAATCATTAAAAAGGGGATAGAGAATAAGACAGAGAATATATTATTGCCCTTATATAAATCCATGGTACGCCCACATCTCGAATACTGTGTACAGATGTGGTCTCCTCACCTCAAAAAGGATATTCTAGCACTAGAAAAGGTTCAGAAAAGGGCAACTAAAATGATTAGGGGTTTAGAGAGGGTCCCATACGAGGAGAGATTAGAGAGGCTGGGACTCTTCGGCTTGGAAAAGAGAAGACTAAGGGGGGACATGATAGAGGTATATAAAATCATGAGTGATGTTGAGAAAGTGGATAAGGAAAAGTTATTTACTTATTCCCATAATACAAGAACTAGGGGTCACCAAATGAAATTAATAGGCAGCAGGTTTAAAACAAATAAAAGGAAGTTCTTCTTCACGCAGCGCACAGTCAACTTGTGGAACTCCTTACCTGAGGAGGTTGTGAAGGCTAGGACTATAACAATGTTTAAAAGGGGACTGGATAAATTCATGGTGGCTAAGTCCATAAATGGCTATTAGCCAGGATGGGTAAGAATGGTGTCCCTAGCCTCTGTTCGTCAGAGGATGGAGATGGATGGCAGGAGAGAGATCACTTGATCATTGCCTGTTAGGTTCACTCCCTCTGGGGCACCTGGTATTGGCCACTGTCGGTAGACAGATACTGGGCTACATGGACCTTTGGTCTGACCCGGTACGGCCTTTCTTATGTTCTTATGTTCTTATGTAATTCATTAACTGGAAATAGAGATGTCTGCAAAGTTGAAATGAAACCATATGAAACTCACCTGGTTCAAATGCAAACAAAAAATTCAAACTCAAAATTCAGACAACATTCATGATAAAATTCACTAAAGCTGGTAAAACACATGAATGAGCCTGAATTAACCTGACCAGATTTGGGGGGTTTATATTTTAAACCATGTAAATCTCTTCGTTTTGTATGACTTTGACATGAAACCAGGTGAAGCTAAGCAATTTTAATTAAGTTTCATGTTGCTTTTTGGACTAATTTGAACCTGCAAATCAAAGCAGCATTTTTTTCAGGGTCTAAGTAGGTTTTGTAGAAAACCCTACAGAGTGAAACTAAAGAAAATATATGCATAAACCTCTGAGAAGTGAACTACTGGATTTTCCATGGAACTTTCTTCTTATAGTTCCTTGAACATATAGGTGATTAGAATGGAAATTAGAGCACAAGCCGAATTGTAGTATTAGTTTGATATAAATAGCACTAAAAGATGGGAAGCCAGATTCCCTCTCACATAAGTATGTCTAAATCCATTGAAGGCAGTAGAGTTGCATCTACTTACACCACCAATGAATCAAATGTTGTGATTTAGACTTTGAGACTTAAACTAAATAAGCTTTGCTTCATGGCACAGTTCCGGTTGAATGTGCAGGTTTAACTTAGACATCTCCAGATTTTGAGTTCTTAACTGTGCAATAATGCAAAAATATTGCAATAATGTAGCTTTTGCATTTAATATTTTATAATATTTGTAATGTAATTTAGGATCTGTCAGATTGAAATGTGGCATGCGAATGTAAAGGTCTTTTTTCCTCATGTGTGAAACTTCTGAGGTTAGATGCTGAAGTGAAAACAGATGTAGAAAAGCCAAGTGTGATCTTTCACACTGAATAGATTGAAAATGTATAGGTAAATCTGGGTCTGCCAATGAATAATCGCCACAAACATCTCTACACCTGAAAAATAAACAGGATTTAAAATTCTGGGTGTATCCCTATGCATCAAATGATCCAGAAGGTGGACATGTTTGATATGTACTCGGGCAAATGATCTGGAAGTAGTAATAAAAAGTTTTAGCTGTAGCTAGGTTTGAAAAAATACTGAATTTGAGATGATGTGAGGGGAAGCTGCATAGAGTCAAAGCAATGTCAGTGCATGTAGTCTGCTATTGTAGTTGCAGAGTGACTTTAAAACTTTAGTTTATTTGTCATTGCAATTAAAGTGTATATCAAAACCATAATGAAGAGACAGCACAACCTCCTTGCAACTGATCACATGCAGGAAGGACTGTGTTGTATTTGAAAGGATATGAGTTGCTGTCATTTTTTCCTTCACCTTTCTGATGAGATGCCCCCACAAAGGCATTTTACGAAGTGTGAATTCAGAGCACACGTGAAAGGTGCCAAGCTGATAGTCCTGAAGAATGAAATCTTCTGTTTCCTCACCAAATAGCGAGCATGTGCCTCAACCCTGATCTGGAGGTGAGATTGTAGCTCAGCCTCATCCCAGTCAGTTCTTCATGTCTCTGTGAGACTGATAATAGGATGTCACTTTTGATGGTAGTGTAAAAAGAGTCTCTCTGGGGCACTTCCCTGGTGGGGCTGGGCCCCTCACCACGCCCAGTTTCCACCACAGGGTTGGCCTAGTATAGTCCCCAGTCTCTTAGGGTACATCTACATGGCATAAAAGCCCCACAGTACAGCCACTGCTGGCCTAGGTCAGCTGACTTGGGCTGTGGGCTAAAAACTGCTGCATAGACGTTCAAGCTTGGGCTGGAGCTTGAGTTTTGGGACCCTCCACCCACGCAGGGTCCCCTGAGCCTGAACGTCTACACAGCCATTTCTCAGCCCCACAAGCCCAAGTCAGCAGCTGACCCAGGTCAGCCACGGGTTGTTTATCCCCATGTAGACATACCCATAGCTCTGGTAGTGGCCCCGCCCTTGTGGGCCTGCTTACTTTACTTCTGGCTGGGGGGAAAGGCAAAAGTTCCGGTCAGCACAAACCAATCCCTTCTTGGGGTCAATAACAAGGCGAAAAAGGTCAGCGGCATCACCTTATGTCAGGGGTGCCTGGGTAGCAGCTTTACTAGAGTCCTTGTGGCTGGGTAGCTGAGTCAGCCCCTCCTTGTCGGGTTTGCTGGACTCCTCGCACAGCTGGGAGGCTTCTGGTATGAGGGTTCCTCTGGCTGTTCCAGGAGCTCTCTAGTTCCTCCCTTCTCAGGGTTTCCCCCTTGCTGACTGCAGCTTCCCCCTTTTAAAGCCTTCCTCCCTACCATGCATAATTGACAGGGGCAGGGCTACTTTAGCACCCGGAGCCTCCCAAGCCCTGTCAGTGCAGGGTTTATGCACCCGTCAAAGGTGGTTTTCATGATTTAGTTCAACTTGCTTTGTAGGTGTCTACAGCCACAAAACCATTTCACGTAGACCCCCTCAACAGCCTTTATAGAGTAGCACTTTTCCTCTCTAGTGAGCTAGTGGTCAGCTCCTGTTGTCAGTCACCTGGCCATCCAGTTCCTTATCAGAAGCCCCTGAAAAACATTTATCAGCTACAGTAGGTTTGAGGCCAGCATGACTATTTCTTTGTTTTACTATAGGAGCTGCCTCTCTTTTCACGGGGACACTCACTTTTTCATATAAGCACCGTGGCTGGATTTTTTTCAATTTTTTTTTTCCCATGTGAAAGCTTGTGTCTAGGTTGGATTAAAATTTTAAAATGAGCTTGATATTCTGTGTTCAGAAAGTTATGTTGTTGCTGGTTGCATTGGTGATGACAGGTTATGGCACTCTCTCTCCTAATCATTCCGCAGAATCCTTTCCACTAACTTCTGTGCATGAAGGAAGTTACACAACAGCTGGTAGAAAGAATTCTGGGAAATCTAGGAGGAGGCAAGGCAGATATATATATTTTTAATCCTTAAAAATTACCGTAAGGATGAGCTATCCCAGCATTTCTTAGATGTGGCACTGTAGACAGACACCTACATCTATCTTTTCGGGGCATACGTTATTATAGATTCCAAAAATAAATGGGTGTATGTTTGTTTGTGTGTGTGTGTGTTTTCACCCCTTTTTAATTTTTCACAGGATGACTTGCTGTCCTTGAAAGTTGTAAGTGTTCTTCACCATCTTAGCATTAAAAGAGCCATCCAGGTCCTGAGAATAAATAACTTTGAACCCAACTGTCTGCGCAGGAGGCCGTCTGATGAGGTAACAAGTTTTAAGTGAAGGCTAAATCATGAAGAGTGTAATCCACTGGTTTTCCTTACGAGTGATTCTTGCTCTACCCACCCCCAGCCTTGACTGCTGCCCATCCCTTACTTTTTCCCTTCCTTCAACTTTCATGTTGGGCCGTACCTATCTGGGACTCTGGCCCCTTTTCTTCCCCTTACCCCAGCCTGTTGAGTCAGTTCCTCTTGTCAAATCTCTCTTTAATTAATGACTGACTGTTTCTGGAATATATTCTGTGTTGTGCTATTTTAAGGATGGAAGTGGAATCTATTAATTGTCTTGAATTAGGTGCACAGTTCCCGGTAAAGCCTTGTTAAGTCTTTATTAAATGTCGTTTTCTTAATATTTACCTTCTAAAATGGGTTGAACCTTGTAATCAAATATTATCTTGGGCTACTGCTGTAGCTGTGTTTGTCTTATAGGCAGCTTGCTCTTGAGAGGGAATTATGAAACTAAGATAAGGCCACCAGAACTCTGGTTCAAGATGCATCACATTTTTCTCTAAGGGATGCCCAGTATAGCAGTTCTTTGGGGATAACGTATTCTTACATATACCGGTGTAAATTGAAGTCACTCCACTGAAGTTAACAGTGGTGTAAAACTGGTCTAAGTGACAGCAGAATCAGGCTTTTTGCATTCATGGACGCAGCTCACATAATTTTACCGCACTTGCTGCATGAGAGATTGGGGTGGGGGAGTTAGAATGTTGACCTCCAACCAAGATAACCAGCTGCAAATGCATGGATCAGATCAATATTTCTTCAGGAATCTTGCAGCTATATACAAATTCCAAGTTCTGAAATGGTGTCCTGGTTACAATGAACTGTTTCAAATCACAACGCCTTGTCTAAAAGCTTCCGACAAGTTCTCATAACGTTCACAGGAGCATGAGGTAGCTTTCTTTATTCCACCCTTCAACAGCAGTACCACCAGCCTGTTCAACACACATTAATAAATAAAACTACCAGACTCGAAGGTGAGGATGCTGAACAAAAGACAGCAGCCGAGGAGCATGAAGAAGAAAATCTCTTCAACTTGTCAGGCACTTTGTAGGGTGCCCAGCATCTCTTATGAAGACATGGGCTGGACCCATAAAATTTAGATCTGATTTGAAATTTCCCAATATTTGTGGGAGGGACGTGGGTTTTCTGGGATTTTGGTCTAGGTCATCTCCAGTCTGATAGTATAAAATGCCGCAAGGTACCAATAAAAAAGTAAAGTGTTATGCATTTGAGAGTGGAAGGTTGGTTAAAGTGAAGGGCAGAGAAGGAATTGAATTAAAGCTGGAACTAAGAAATCTTCATGACTGTAACTATTCCTGTTTACAGAACAACATCACCCCATCAGAGGTTACTCAGTGGACTAATCACCGTGTAATGGAGTGGTTACGCTCAGTTGACCTTGCAGAATATGCACCTAATTTGAGAGGGAGTGGTGTGCATGGTGGACTTATGGTAAGGGTTTAGTGTTTCACTTACAAGAGAGTCCAGATAATATTTTAATACTATATATGGCTAAAATCAAGTGTAACTACGTGTTGCCTTGTTAGCAGTCTCCCTTTTTACTTCAGTCTGTCCAAATGGGCAGTCATCTTTAGTAAGCTTCTTGTTGTTAGGAACCTTTATAAACACTGATGTGCCGGCCATTTAGGTATCAATGTTTCTGTACATCTAAATTTTCCCTTGCATTCTCTTTCAGATTAGGCATTCTCTACTCCTTGCCCTAAACTGTTTTATAGTGTTGCTGTGTGCTGGTAAACAGCTAGATGTGCTTCTGTAGTGGGAAAGTATTTTGATTCCTGTGTATAGTTTGTGCATCAGTTCGTAAACTCCTTTGGGATCGTTCTGGATTTCAGGCACTGTCATTAGTAGAAATCTTCTTCATATAGTGATATTAATCTCTGTTGGCTCAGATACCACAATCAAGAGCGCCATCTAAGTAATTAAGGCGGTAGATCAGATTCTTGTACAGAAACTGATGATAGAATGCAGAACATTACTGTGCTGTTTGAGAAACACACCACACAGAACACTTTCACTGTGTGCCTATTCACTTTCCATTATCATTGTCTTTAAGCCTAAATAAAGTTTCCAACATTAAAACCGAGATGAAAATTACCCACTAGCATCCCCGTATCAGTTTAGCACAGGATCTCTCAAGCGCTCTCTCTCTCCATTTGTCCAATCAGAGTAACATTTAAAAAAAAAAAGAAAGAAAGAGGGTGGTGAGAGAGATATTTTACCATAAATGAAGGCATATTTTAAACACAATGGTGGGTCAGTCTTACTTTCCCTTGTTTACTGGTTTATTACCACTGAGAACTCTGCAAAACCACAGGAATAAGCCTTTCTAAACCCAACAGATGTTAACTGGAGTAAGTGGGTGAGGTTCTGTGGCCTGCAATGTGCAGGAGGTCACACTAGATGATCATGATGGTCCCTTCTGACCTTAAAGTCTGAGTCTAACTCTTTTCTTCTCTTTTATAGTGCATTTCCCCTAAAAATGGCCTATGCAACCCCAAAAATGCCCCTAAAGTCTGGCATGGCCGCTGGCACCCTCAAGACCTAATCCAAGGGTATTGATTTCAGTTTGACTTTCTGTGGTTTGTTTCACAGGTCTTGGAACCTCGTTTTAATGTGGAAACCATGGCACAGTTGCTGAACATCCCACCAAACAAGACACTGCTGAGACGCCATTTGGCAACCCATTTCAATTTACTGGTTGGTCAGGATGCCCAACATCAAAAGCGTGAAGCCATGGAATCTCCAGACTATGTCCTTTTAACTGCCACTGCCAAAGTGAAGGTAGGTCAATGCTTATTACAGTCCAGTGTTTGTGTGTGTGCATTTTAAGCAGCAGTTAAATTGCCACTTTGCCAGACATGTGGTGGTTTTACAAGCGTTCAGGGTGCTGTTCGCTGACGCTCTGTGGGGCAGAAGGGAGGAAAGCTAACTCAGTTAGTAGAGCATCACACTTTTAATCTGACAGCCCAAGATTCAAGTTCCTGCTCAATCCAAGTGCTTTTTAGAGTGGGAGGATGATCAGTGGTGAAGATGCTAGACTGAGTTAGGAGATCTGTAGGACCCTACCAAATTCACAGCCGTGAAAAACGCCATCACTGAACGTGATATCTGGTCTCTCCTGTGAAATTTGGTCTTTTGTGTAGTTACCCTATACTATACAGATTTCACCAAGCAGACCAGCGTTTCCCAAATTGGGGGTCCCGCCCCAAAAGGGGGTCGGAGGGAATCGCAAGGTTATTTTAGGGGGGTCGTGCTATTACCACCTTTACTTCTGTGCTGCCTTCAGAGCTGGGTGTACAGAGAGTGGTGGCTGTTGGCCAAGCGCCCAGTTCTGAAGGCAGCGCCCCACCAGCAGCAGCGCAGGAGTAAGGATGGCAATACCGCGCCTCCCCCCCAAATAACCCTGTCAAACCCTCCCCATCACCTTTTGGTCAGGACCCCTACAGTTACACCACCATGAAATTTCAGATTTAAATATCTGAAATCATGAAATTTAAAAATCCTATGACTGTGAAATTAACCAAAATGGACTGTGAATTTGGTAGGGCCCTAGAGATCTAGAATCAGTTCCTGGCTCTGCCACAGGCTCTGTGTGTGACCTTGTGTGATGTCTCTGTGCTTTAGTTTCCCAGTGGTAAATGAAGATAATGCTTCCTTTCTTCTGCCTTTTGCCCTGTCCCTTTATATTTGTAAGCTGTTGGGGACAGAGACAGTCTCTTACTCTGTGTGTTCAGTATTTAACACAATGGGACCCTGTGAATCTCTAGGTGCTACTGTTATACAAATAAGAAGAAGAATGAGGATCTGTTTCTTCCTGGTTTTGGTTGTAGTGAAATTTGAAATATTCAGGCTAACGTGTTTAGGATCTGAGCCTCTATTATTTGCTTGCAGTTAAATACCTGATGGAAGAATAAAAGCTTAATTAAATCCAGCCTGACTAAATTACCGAGTTCCTGATTTTATGACAGTTTTTTCCAACTTTTTAAGCCAAAGAAGCTTGCCTTCAGCAATTTTGGAAGTCTGAGGAAGAAGAAGCAGGATGATGTGGAAGAGTATGTGTGCCCGATGGAACTGGGACAGGCATCTGGAAGTGGGTCTAAGAAAGGATTTAAGGCTGGCTTGGATATCCGAGTGTATGACGATGACGATTTGGATAGATTGGAGCAGGTGAACCAGCTTTTGCTGTTTATATTCGGCGATGGCGCTGTTGGGTTTGAATGGCATACCCAGTATTGTTTACCTTGGCTTGTTTAACTCCTTGTCACCAGCAGTCATGGAACACCATGATACTGCCAAAAAATATGCTTCCTGACACAAGTCCAAAGGAACTACTTATGCACAGAATTTGGACCTTAATTTGGCACAAGTAAGCTTTTCCACAACGCCAAAACTTACCCCCCCACAATTGGCATAATGTAGAATGTTTGTTGTTTAATGCACTTACTGAATCACCACCACAGATGAGTATAAATGATTTTTTTCCCGTGATCTGTTTCTTGTAGATGGAAGATTCAGAAGGGACAGTGAGGCAAATAGGAGCATTCTCTGAAGGCATCAACAACTTGACAGTAAGCCTTAAGATACTGCCAGTAGAACTAAAGCGTCCATGTTTTGAATATGGCCCAAAACCTTAGACAACCTCCTGTACTAAGAAATGTCCCAAAGTATTGCCAAGCACAACTCTGCTTCACTCTTCTTAGCAGACCATCTGTGTTCGGGAGCTGATTTTCTTTTTTCCAGTCCTTTGGATGGTTGCTTTGGGCAGGTTTCAGTCTATTGCAGAACTTGGTGAAAGTTAGTTTTTATATTGTGAAACTCCATCTATCCTTAAGTAGACTGAAAGGCCAGAATTATTGTGCAAATCGGAGTTCTGCTTATATTTAAAGCTAAGATTTTGTCATGGTTATTTTTACTAAAAGTCATGGACAGGTCATGGGCAATAAACAAAAATTCACAGGAGCTGTGACCTGTCTGCGACTTTACTAAAAATAACCGGGGGAAGTGGGGGCAGGGGGAAGTGGGGGCAGGGCTAAGTAGGGGTGGAGGAATGACAGCTGGAGTCCCATGGGGGAGGGACTGCCAGGCTGAGCCCCCCAGCCATGGGCGGGGGGGACACAGGCCCAGCTCCAGCAGGCACAGCGGGGGGGGGGGTGTGCAGCTACGCGGGGGAGGGGCGCACAGCCTCCACTCCAGAGCTGGCTGCAGGGCAGGGGCACAGAGTCCTGGCTCCAACCCCAGCCACAGGTTCATAGCCCGGCCACACGGGGAGGGGAGAGGGGCACACGGAAGCCGCAAGGGATCCCACCTCCAGCCCCGGCTTCATCCGCCGACAGCTGAAGCCGAAGAAGTCACGGAGGTCCGGTAAAGTCACGGAATCCGTGACTGCTGTGACCTCCGTGACTAAATTGTAGCCTTAGTTATAGTGAACCTCCACAAAGAATGTCCCATGCGTGGTTTGGTTTGGGTTGGTTTTCTGTAAAATCATGGGCTCCAGCCTGAACCCAAATCTGGTCTTTTTGCACCACACTGCAAAGGGGCTAGATAACAGCCAGATACCATAGCTGAAGGTTCCCCTGGTGGGGAGGAATCCCCTGTGTGTGTAGAGCCTCCAGTAGCTGACTGCTGTGTCACCACTGTGTACGGGTAATCCTGCTGGGGAAGAAGGGTGTGGCTATTATGCTCTGGCAATCGTTGGCTGGTCAATGGCCCTTTATGGGCAGAGGCAACCAGGCATACTGTAGAGCAATCCTGGGACTGCTCTACATTATGCCAAGGACCAAAACAGCTTTAGGATCAGGGAGCTGCAAATGATTCTCTACTGTCATCTCCACCCAGCATACACTGGATGCAGAAGAGGACTGAGGCAAATGACTTCACCATAGAGGATTCACTACAGTTGCATTACATTTTATTTTCCTGAGACTACACAATTCTGAGTTCTTAATTTTGTCAGAGTCAGTGTTAATTCTTCCTTTGTTTCCTTTGCAGCACATGTTAAAAGAAGACGAAATGTTTAAAGACTTTGCTACTTGCTCTCCTAGCGCCAGTATAACAGATGAAGATTCAAATGTGTGACAGTAACTGCCGAATACCAATAAAGAATTCAATTTCTTATATGCTAGAAACATCATCGTTATATGTGATGGGCAGCAGATCATGTACATTACATTGCTCTTGCTTCTGTTTGTTAGAAGTGATATTTTTGGGTGGATAAGGAGAAAAGGTGCCTATTCTAAAGTTGCCATAAAAGATAAACCAACCAGACACTGGTGAGTGGTAGTATAATTGTTTTTACTATATTTAATGTACAAACCTGTGACATATATTCCAAAGTATTGCATTTACAATTTGCTACCATAATGCTCTTTGTTTATTCATGTAGTGAAATGTACTGTTTCAAAATAATATGAAACATGTAACTTGTAAATAACCTGCGTCCGCATTCAGTGTGGCTTTCAGCTGAAAAAAAGAGATCACTGGTGTCCTATTTTAATAGATTTGTCCAAAGTAAATACCAGTTCTTTCTTTTAGTATCCAGGGTGGGCCTCCAGGTCCCACTGCTCTACACCCTATGGGAGGGATAGCTCAGTGGTTTGAGCATTGGCCTGCTAAACGCAGGGTTGTGAGTTCAATCCTTGAGGGGGCCATTTAGGGATCTGGGGCAAAATCAGTACATGGTCCTGCTAGTGAAGGCAGGGGGCTGGACTCAATGACCTTTCGGGGTCCCTTCCAGTTCTATGAGATAGGTATATCTCCATTTATTATTATTATTACAAAACTCAAGGTAACTCTTGACTGTTGCTGTCTTATTTTTATACTGTTTTATATAAAAAAAATTATATGAAGTGCATGTAAAGCAGAAATTTTATTTTGTGACATAAAGTGGTGAAAGGTTCAATTGTTTTTTAAAGGGATGATCCCAGTTTGCAAACCAGCTGGTTACTGGAAAAGTCGTACTGACCTTTGAACTGTTTGCTTCTTTTCGTTTTTAATTTTTGCCAAGTGTTGTCAACATTTTTAGGTTTGGGATGAAGCTATTGTGAAATATAGATCTGCTTGCATCACATTTATAAATCTGTAATATCTGAAATTTCTCTTCTTTTCTTTTTTCCTCCAGCAGCAGCTATTAACATTAAAATAAGGTTTTAATGGTTTTAAAAATATTCTGGAAAATTCACAGCTTGAAATTGAGGAATGCTCAGTGTGGAGAAGGATATTTCTGTGTTGTGTTTCCAATAGGATGGCTTGTATAGTTGCAAAAGTTATGTAGAGAAACATATAGGAAATGTATAATTTCCTAGCATTAAACCTAAGGTAGGGTTTTGCCTCAAGAATAGTTCCAATACCAAAACACACGTTGCCTAATACTTATGCCTCTGTAAAGCACAACTCCTTTCTGCTTTGAAATAATCAGGTTTCTAAAATTCTAACTAGCCAGTGAAAATCTTTTGTCAGACGTTCTATAGAACATGATAGTTCTTACCAAAAAATGCTAGCTCTTTGTCTGTTAAAATGATGATTGTTAAGGTGTTGAATGTTGCATGTATCGTAGCACAATGGCATGATGCATCATTACTTGTGAAGAAAAACTACAGGTAGATTAATTACCTTGCCGCGTTGTGTGCTTTAACAGACGGGTTTCATCATGCTTTTCATCATAGTTCTTGCTACAAGCATTGGGAAGGAGCTGTTCTAGACAAGTTGCTTATTACAGTCTAAGCAATGTTAGATTTATGGCAATTTCAGTACATCTGATGTATTGTTACAGAAGTTGGGAAGGCAACAGAGACGTTATCAAGATTTTTAATGTGGGCTTCTACAAGTTGCTGGGAGGGATTTGAGACTTTTTCTGATGTTTAGCAGTATAACGGTATACACTGTTACCAATCTGTTTTTTTAAAGGATGGACACCCTAGGTTTATATTTATTTATAACTACAATAAATTTAATAGAACCAATTACATTATGCATTACATTGAACTCTGCCATTCGTTCCTTACTAACTAGAGCCAGGCAAATAATTCATAATGAATTATTTATTCATTATTCAAAATTAATGGAATAATTTCTGCAAATAATTCTTGGTCAATAGCAGGGGTTCTCAAACTGGGGGTCGGGACCCCTCAGGGGGTCATGAGGTTATTACATGGGGGGGTCATGAGCTGTCAGCCTCCACCCCAAACCCCACTTTGCCTCCAGCATCTATAATGGTGTTAAATATAAATGTTTTTAATGTATAAGGGGGGGTCGCACTCAGAGGCTTGCTATGTGAAAGGGGTCACCAGTAAAAACAGTTTGAGAGCCACTAGTCTATAGCTTGTTCATCAGCAATTTCTTGTGATGATTTGATATCTGAGCTATTTTGATTGGACAGGTAGGTCACATGGTAAGTGTCTGTTCCCTGACTGGCTAAGTGTAACACTTGGAATAAGGTCTCCAGTGTGAATACTTGTGAATTTGAAGTTTGCTTTCTGTGAATATCTGCAGTATAATTACTATTTGTTTTGAAGTAGTGCCCAACCAAGGATCCGGGTCCTGTTGTGCTAGGCACTGCACAAACACAAGAAGACATGGGCCCCTGCCCTTAGGAACCAATAGTTGCTTAAAATTCACTCGTTTGCAAACTCTCTTGGAAGTGAACACAATAGTTAAAATATTCACAGAAAGAGATCCCAAGGGATTATAAACATAAATATTGAAACAAATATTCACAGAAAGCTGTTTTTTTCCCCATCCAGCCCTATCAATAAGCCTATTGAGAGCTTTAGATGTTCATTTGTTTTTAATTTAATGTAAATAGAGGTCTATTCAAAGTCATTCTTTTCAGCAGTTTACTGGTTGGAAAAAGGCCATCCTATCCAAGCTACCTATCATCTGAACTTTGATTATTTTATGGAGAGAGTAATATAAATGCTAAAATAAAGTCAGGAAGTTAAAACAAACATACACTTCTTATGATATTTTACATTTTGTGTGTAAAGAGGGCAACATAAACTAATATGTATTGCTGTGTAAAAGCAAATAAAGTCTGTTGGAAAATACCAAATATTTCTGGGCGTCTGCATTTTTAAAATAATATCTCAATTGTCTGTCTTCTTTATAGTTTCAATTGACCTTAGAATACTTTTCAAACTAATTTTCTGGAAAGTTATGTTCTTGTCATTTAAAAAAAAAAAAAAGCCAAGCAGAATTCCAGTGGTTATATGTTTATTCATCCATCCATTTATAAAGTTAGGGAGACAGATACCACATAACTTGCAGTGATTGGAAAAATATTTTCTGTGTGTAATTTAGATGTACATCTCTTCAGACCTTGAAACAAATATGAGCTTGAGAGATGGGGAGGAATACTTCAAAGGGGAACTGCAAAGCTTTTCGAAGCAAATGAAGCAAAACCTCTTCTATTTCCAAATCAGTAAAAGATCGTGTCCTCAGATTAGGGAAATGCTCTGCTTTGTGTTACGTCCTCTGAAGAGGAGCCACCCAAAATTGTTGGCAAGCAAATAAGAAGAACTGATTTCCAGGCTTCTTAAACGTCTCTTGTAATTTCTGAGTCTCTGCAGGCCCCTGATTCTGCTACTGATTGGCATATTAAACAGTTTAGTTCTTTTAATCATAAAAGATTGGACAGTTGAGGATTAGGGAATCATCTGCTTGGAGGTGAATAGTTGAATCTGTGGGTGCAGATTTGTTTCCGTAAAGAGAAAGCACAGAAGAGAGAGACGAGACCACAAAAAGAAATGTTAGGCCTGCCAACAAATAAGGAGAGAGAAAAGATTGAGTGGGGGTCACTGAAGCAGTGACCAACATGGAAGGAGAACTGGGAGCTTCAAAACACTAACATAGAAAGGAAGAGAAATTAATCAGTGATATTAAAGGTTACAGCTAGATTAAAAAGAGCAAGAACGGAGATGTGCCCCTTAATCTTAGCTCTGAAGAAGTTGTTAGTGATCTTCATGAGGGCAGTTTTTGTGGAGTGGAGAGGGGCTGAAGTAGCCCAGGATGAGACTGGAGGAGGAGAAGCCTAACCAGTAGAGAGTAGATAACATGCACAAGGATTTGCAAGAGAGAGGGGAGGAGAAAGATAAGTAGTTGGTAAGGCCTGTGCATTTGACCTAGGATTTTTTTTAGGTTGAGGGAAAAGAGACAAGCATGCCTGTAGGCTGGTGGAAAACAGCCAGAGGGCAAGGAGTGGGAGGATGGGAAGTATGATGAGATGGTTGAGAGATTAAAGGCAGAGAGTAGAGGGAAGATCTCCACATCAATGACTGCTATCAAAGAAGGAAAGGAGGAATGGAGATGAGAAGGAATAAAGTTCTTACAGGACAGTGTTAATTTTATTTTTGGAAATATTGATGAGATCCTGGGCAGAGGAAGTGGTTTCATTGAAGAATTGAGGTTTGGAAGTAGCAGAACTAAAACTGGCCTGGGTTCATCCGTGCAAATGCTATGAAGATGGCATGCATCTGACCATCATGTTTAGCGAATCCAAGAAGAGAGAGGAGGGGGATGGATTTTGTAAGACTGGAAAAGCTTGTTTATATTAACTGTGTTATATATTCATAAAAGGTGCTGAACAGCCCTAGTGTCTAGGGTTCTGCAANCTCAAGTTGCAGTGGGGGAGGTTTAGGTTGGATATTAGGAAAAACTTTTTCACTAGGAGGGTGGTGAAGCACTGGAATGGGTTACCTAGGGAGGTGGTGGAATCTCCTTCCTTAGAGGTTTTTAAGGTCAGGCTTGACAAAGCCCTGGCTGGGATGATTTAGTTGGGGATTGGTCCTGCTTTGAGCAGGGGGTTGGACTAGATGACCTCCTGAGGTCCCTTCCCACCCTGATTTTCTATGATTCTAAGCCTAGGACAACACAGGCAGGCAGGAACAGTGTAAGCTTCCCCACTTTGTCATGCCAATGTGCCCCCATCCCTGACTTGCAAGGCGTTTCTCTGGGGCAAGTGGATAACTTAGCTTCCATTCTTTCCTTGTCCTTTCTCCTGGGTACTAGTTATTGCTAGCAAATTTTGCAAAATGGACAAGCGTCCACTAACAATGCACCTGAGACCACCCGCTCATTTCACACAGCCCACTGAAGAGCTGTCAGATGGCAATGAAATTTGGTCTCTGCTGTCCTGAGCTGAATTTGAACCAGTGTTCTCAATGTGAAAGGCTCCATATTCCCATGAACCACCCAGTCTCCCTAGAACAGCTTCTTTGTAGTGGCTTTAAAAACAGAAAAGGATAAGGCAAGTTAAACGACTGGTGCTGGAATTAACAATAAAGGTGTAAAGTCTGAGTAACGCACACCAAAGAACTGATACTTTCTGTGAAAGCTACCCAACCTGTTCAGCTGGTTTCTGGCATTGAGCTGGATGAGCGCATGCCCAGAAAAATGTGTATCTGCCTTTCCGGAACTGTGACCCGTTTGCACAGCATAGCTCTGCTATTGGTGTGACTTTTTTCTGGAAAGCAGTGGGTGAACATTGTGCATATTTAAAGGCATGACTTAACCCAGTGACCACGCAGTTTTCACTGAGAGGAAAAAGAAGCTACCCCAAAGCATTCTGCATGTGGGAATATCTTTTTTGCAGAGAAAATGGGCCAGAAATTATCACAGGAACATAACGAGAAGAACAAGGCTGACATTCTCATTATAAACGAGGTGTTCAGCCAAGGAGTGGTCCATGCATCTCAAAAGCTGAAAGAATACCTTGGATTTGAAGATCCTCAGAGCAAATTCCGCCCAGCCATGGATACTTTAAATGAGATCTTTTTGGTTAACTTCATCAGTTTCTGTATTGAAAAAGGAGTGGAGGAGCGTATCACGACCAGCAAGATGACGAAGCAACAGTCTTTGCTGCTTGGGATCGACTGGATCTGGACTTTATCAGGAGCCGACAAACAAATCAATCTTCAGATCGCCGTGCAGTCTTTGCAGATGGCTGAGCTCCTCCACGATGAAACTGGGCCCAGCAAGGAAGCCACGTTAGCAGACCAGCCTTTCAAAAACAAAAGCAGGTTTGAGAAGCTGGAAGAGTTCTGCACGCTGGTGGGACAAGACTGCCTGGGCCTCTTTATAATGTTTGGAGTGCCAGGGAAGCCTAAGGATATCAGAGGAGTCATGCTAGACAGCATCAACAAGGAGAAACGAAAAAATCACCTGTCAGGCAAGAATGCTCTAAGGCAGTTTGTCTTGAACACTGACAGCTTCCTCTCCACAAAAGAAATGCTTGAAAACTGCCTCTGTAAGAAAAATGGGCTCAAGGAGGTGGGCAAGGTGTACATTAACTTTCTTTAAACTCCTGGTTAATGGTAAAAGGGCTGTTTACCCAGTCACCAAAGAATATCCAGTACTGGTCTTTGGATCATCTGCATTTCTTTCTCACGCACACACTATCAAACATAGTTACTTAGTCCAGGCAGTTGATTTTTATAGGACCCAAGATGATTAACTCTAATTTTTAAATCAACACTATATGCATTCCAGAAAATGTGTTTGTGCCAGAGGCTTAATTTTAAAAATATTCTGTACTTCAGAACTTTAATAACACCCAAACCTTTGAAAGATCTTTTGAAAGAGTTGAGTTTACTACATTTACCTAGAGAGTGTGGGCACTTCTTAAACAGAAAGTTGCTATAAAGACAATATTTTTTTTATTATTTGGAATGAGAGAGAATGGCAATGATGCTATGATTTTATAATGCTGGGTGTAAAATCTAAGTTGTTTCATTATTGCATTATTCATCCTGCTTTGGCATGGATGTAGACTGAATGATTGCAAGAAGCTTTCCTATATGTAACTCTTTTCACTAGTAAATTGTAGTCTGTTAATCATTTATTATTGTATTGCTGTAATGCCTAGAAGTCCCAAATGAATTTGGAATCAGACCTTGCAGAAAACACCTAGTAAGAGACAAAATCCCAGCCCCAAAAATCACTAAATAGATGAGGCAGACGAAGTGTGGGGAGGTAGGATTGAAAGAACGCATCACTATTTGGTTAAAGGAAAATTGTCTTGCAGAGTATTTTAAAGACTAAAAATAGTGGTGAAATCCTGGCTTGACTGAAGTCCATGGGAGTTTTGCCATGGACTTCAATGGCAATAGAATTTCACACTGTCTTGTACTTGAAGTTAAATCCCCCATGTATTACATATGCTCTGTGCTTTTAAGAGGTACAATTATTTCACAGAGATTAATTATTCTTTTCAACATTTTAGGATTTAGTCATGCTCCAGCATCAGCCACATTCTTCATTTCCCACCCTTCTCCCTGCCTAATCTCTAGTTAGCAACATGTGAGTTTCAGGTTGTATAATCCCAAATACTTTCTTTCAAGGGAAAGCAAGTAGTGATTATGTGTATAAGAGGAATTTACAAATTCACTGTGTGGTCACAAATTAAATGACTTTGGTTACGTGGGGGTGATACTTTAAACCAGCTTACACCTTGAAGAGACTTTACGTTTTATACATGTGGATATTTAACTTTTGGGATATTAAGCTCCTTTTCACAAACCTTTTTCATATTTTTTCTACTTTAAGTTGTATAGTCAAATTTCTATTTTAATGTCAAAATTTTATTCAACAAAATCAAACACGTAAGATTGAGAATCAATTAGCTGTACCATATTTTACTGAATTTGCAACCTTTGTGGTTATGAAAATGGAGATATTAAGGCTTGATGTAACTCAGGCATACCTCTGCTAAAGTCAATTGCCTTACACCAGTATAAAAGAGAGCTCAGAATCAAGCCTGGAATTCCTAGCAGATTTCTGTGACGCACGGAATTAGGCCCATCGGTGAACTGAAAATACTAGAAGAAAAAACAGTAAGGAAATTAAAGAAATTTGTCTTTAAGTGAGCAGCCAAGATCCACAACAATTAGCTGTCCTATTAGAAACCTTGCATATGCTAAAATGGTTCTTTGAGATGAGGGTTGTCTAACAGAAGTGGTTCTTAGTGTAGATTTCAGTGCATTTTAAGTATTGAGGGGTTCAGTAAGGTGGAGAGGATAAAACCGCTCTCTTAAAAATGGATACTTTGGGGGTGACTATCCAGCTTTTTGTTTGAACTTGATAGCACATTCCATTCCCTTCATTGTTCTTTGCAAGGATTTTTATAAAGTCCTGTGAAAGCCTCAGTTACCCATTAGTTTGATAACTCTTATTTATTAATGGAGTTAGTCAGGAATATTTTGTTAAAATGGTTTGTTTCAACAGAAAATGCTATTTTTGCAACATTGAAATTTTTCAGTTTTCCTTTGGGAAAATCAAAGTGAAATGTTTTGCTTTGGGTTGGGTTAACCTGGATTGGAACATTTCAGTTTGACCTGAAACTAAACTTTTCTATTTGGCTTGACAATCTATTAACCTGTGTCCATCACAGCTGTTGAGGCATGAAAACTACAACTCACATGAGGTACCACAAGTGCCATGTGGAAAAGAGGGGAAGTTCGTGTATTATTTTTATGAATGGTATGTGTGACTCAATTTCTCTGCTTCCTTTCGCATTGTTACACTGTGTTAATTTCTTTCCTGGGACAAAGGATAAGCAATGAAGCAAGCATGCATTGCATAGGCATATAGAGGGAGGGAGATGAATGGTGTATCAAGAACTGCCAAGGTATGAATGGAGTTACCTTGGAACTATGCTAGAAGACAACCGGCTGGACCAGAGGGACAGGACACATGAGAACAATGTGACCAGACCTCTCAACCCCCCAGACTCTAAGAAGGCCTCTGTATCATCGCCTACCTTGTATGTGGGGAATTTATTGGAATGGGGAGCGGTACCTAGAGGAGGACTGCTAGGACTACCTTGTTGATCTAGCTTAGCTCTTTCCGGCTCTATTTGTTTTATTGAACATACTGTTTTGGTTTTTTTTAAAAAGTACAAGCAGGCATGAGGTTCCCAATGTGTTGTCAACTACTCAGGGAGCAGCCTGGGGGGCCCCAGAAACAAAGAGCAGACAAGAGGCGAGAATTTCCTGTTTATCTCCCTTTCCCCATACTTCCCATTACCCTCTTCTTAGCCCTGTTCCCTTCTGTCACTGCCTGTCTTCTCATCTCTACCCTGCAGGTTAAAGTTGGCCCATCCACCAGCACCAAAGTTTCTGCCCAGCAGGAGGGGGCCTCATACTGTCTTCTCACCTGTTTCCTGCGAGGGGCCACTGCAGGACCCCAGGACACCCTTAACAATGGGAGCCAGATTTGGGGGGGTGGGGGCGGTCTGAACATGACTGAAGTGTGAAACAAAGAAATACGGGGTGAGGGGACTGCAATGAGATCCTGTTTTACCAGGGCAGGTTGGGGGACATCCAGGACCTTGGGGCAGGGCAGAGAGTGCTGCTGTACCAGGCACATGCAGTTTTGCTTTACCCTTCTAAGCTGATGTCCCTCAATTTTATATTCCAATTGACTAATAAAATGAGGTCTTGTTCAGTGACAGGCTGTCAACATGTCTGCTGGCTGTAGAGCTCCCATGAGGGTAAGCCTCCAACTGGGCATCCAGCTCCTTTGGAGCTTGTGAGAAACACAGGTGCTGAAGCCAGGGAACCCCCACTGAGTAGCAGAGTCACAGGGCTACTATGTGCCAAAAGGGCTGAGCACTAAGGAAGGTACCCACCCAAAGACACCTGTAAAGGTAGGAGGCATAGCACACCGTGTGCATCTGGCATGTGACATCCCATTCTCCTCTCTGGGCTTTTTGGAACTTTTCATTCCACAAAACTTGTTGCTATTTCAACTTTTTTGTTCAGATTTTTGACCAACTCTCAGACTGATGTGGTATTTGTAGGCACTTGTTCAGCGTGGAAACCTAAACTTCAGTTTTCCCTGCAGTGAGTTTCTTGTATCTTTAAACTTGCAGAGGGCTTTAACTTGACAGGCAATACTGTTTGTGTCACACATAGGAGTAGCAGAGTCCCTAGCCTTACTGTGCACTAGCCAATAAGTGTAAAAGAAAGAAAAAACACCATTTTGTTCACTTGTTTAGAGAAATGGGGCTAGATCTTCAGCTGGTATATAGCAGTATAGTTCCATTGATTTCTGTGGCTCTACGCTCATTTGCCCCAGGTTAAGTATGCTGGGACATATTTTATAAAGCAAAGCAGTTTCATAATAAGACCTCACTATAGTATTTGCTAATTAACTCTTTGCAGAGAAGTGTGATGGGACAGCAAGGTATTTGGTAAGAAAGGATTTAATAAAGTAAGAAAACCAACTTGCAAGGTTTTAAATAGTCAGTCTCCTCTAGTCCTTCAAGGTAAAAACCCTTTTTTTAAGTAAGAAATGTAATTGAGTTATTTAACATTGCATGTGCAAATGACTGACTGACTTTCACCTGATTGCATTTACTAGTATTCTGTTGTACAGCTCCCTATACAATTAAAGTACATTAGTCTCAAGCCCTAGTACAGGTTCTTAATGTTTTTAACTCAGTAAAGAACGCTTCTTAATGTTACCCATTGGTGGCTGAATGTAGGTGATTCTACAAGTTAGCCCCATCTACTCTTAAGAAACATGCAATTTTACATGCGGTGAGTCAGAGGTGAGCAAACAGAATATGGGCTAGTATGTAGTTTTATGGCATCCAACACAAAAGCACTTCCTTTTCCCTTCTGACTTAACTCTAAAGCATTTGCTACTGTTTTAGCTGTAATACACCAGTGAGCAGAGGTAGGAAATGGACTCAAAGGCGCTTTATCTGTTGTAGGTCTGCTAAGTGCGGTCTAGAAGTGTGTATAGTTGTAGCAGCATTTTAGACAACTTAATCAGAAAACCCCCCACCCCATATGAAGTATTAATGGCAGGTGCAGTATGTCTAGATCATATGGTGAACTCCATTTGTGTGCGATTGTAACCTCCATGTTGGGTTAAGAGACCCATGTGGTGGTGGTGAAAGCTAATCTATTCTGGACACTGTGTTCATGCTAGGATGCCATGGAGAAGGCAAACACTGGACATTCATGTTTCCTCCTGGAACACAGAGCTTTCTACAGGCATTGCCTGCCTACATCAAAGTCACTAGGGGGAAGGAGTGTGCTAGAGCTGGGACCCTTCCTCCCACCCCAGCTAAAGCACAATGTTTTTTCAAGGAGGCTCTTTTTCTAAGCAAGGGACCACTTCCTCACCACTTGTAAGCAGAACCTACTGGGGAAAGTAAAGGCATGGCTGAGTAGTGTCCCAATGGGTGCTCCATTCTAGGTGTCTCTGTAGCACTGTGCCATGAGGCCTAACCTCTCCTCATTTCCTTCTCTACAGCAGAGTCGTAGCGAGAACTCAACTAGAGGGCAAGTAGTGGAGCATGCATAGGGGGACATCTCTCAAAGAACCATAGTGACTCACCTTGTGCAGTAACAACAGATCTCAGCTTAAGTAGGGGAAAATACTATCAAAGAACTATGATCCCAGCACCCTGTAATGACATATTTGCAAATGCTGCTTTGAATAGTTACCTATCTAAGACAGGTATGGAAGATTTTCTTACACAAATATCCCTTTTTTGTTTTTGAAGGGGCCTTTGCTACTAAAGATGATGTACTAAAATCTTAATAGCAGGAAATACAATATGGTTTTGATTACAGACTGAATTTATTCTTCCATGAATCTAGCTAAGGAAACAGATAAGCAGTTGGGTAAGAATAGGGTTTTGTTAAAAACTTTGTTTTTCAATTAGTCCTTTTCCCACCTGTGGTTTTATTTTATTAAGAGGTAGCACGTTCTTTATCCATGGACCTGCACAGGTGGCTTTGCAAAGTTAACACTTACATGAAATGACAATCAGCAAAATATTTTATTTCTTGCACATTTTGAAAAAGCAAGTAAGTGAATATGCATGATAAGTAATACAAAACAGCTTGTGATTATAACCAGCTAGAGAGTTGCTCATCCAAAAAACCCACATCTTTGGGTAAGTTTGTCCCCTAGAGATACAAGCAACACCAATGCTTTACTTTAAACTTGCACATATTGCCTGCTTCAAAGACAGGTTTAAATTAGTAGCGGGAACACCTCAGTTGTACTCGGAGGGTGCAGTACAGTTCTACCGAAGCCCAAGTTTCAGACTGTAAGCAGCACACATTGACAAATCTCCCAGCAGCAAGGCTACTAAATGTAAAGAAACCTAGAATGAATAATAGTATTATCTTTAATATCTTTTCTACCTGTTAAGTGCAGAATACAAGGCTGTACATAGGCACAAGAGGAGGTCCTGCAAATTACAAAGATACTATAACCTCATAGTAATATGTATCAATATTACTTACTCTGTCAGTGACAGACGTAACTGCTAACCAGAGAATATAATCTTTCAGCCAACAGTGTTACCAAGTCCAACAAGATTTTATATTTTTGACAACGTATAGGTAGGACAGCTCCTATCTCAATTGCTGGAAAGTAAAGAATTCTGTATGGAAACATCCACAGTTTAGGTACAAGCTGTTTAAGACCTAGGTACAATCAACCCAGCACTTTTGGATTTGGCTAGACAGATGAAGTTGCTGTCAGACAAGTTCAATTCTACACATCGTTTTTGGGCAAAATTCTCAATGGAGTTTTACTTGAGCACTGTATGCAGGGTAGAGCCCCCTGCTTAGTAACTTATCAGAGAAATAAATGTACAAAAAGAAAGACTAATATCTAAATGAGTATTACTTTAAATTGAGTAGTTTTTGCTAGTGGGATTTTAGTACACCTAGAGATTTGCAAGTGAAATCCCAGCAGGAGCAGTTCTGAAAAGTAGTCAGATCTACAGTTTTCTACAGAGGGAACACCCCCACACACACACTAGTCTAGCACCTTCAGGTCTTTAAATACAAATAACTGCTTCAACATTCTATATTCAAAAGCCCCTGCCTTCAGGAATTAATCTCAGGTCCTTGGGAGGGGAATGGCTAGTGAAGGTGATCAGCTGGAAAAGATTTGCTTTA
Source organism: Platysternon megacephalum (assembly GCA_003942145.1). Taxonomy (NCBI): domain Eukaryota; kingdom Metazoa; phylum Chordata; order Testudines; family Platysternidae; genus Platysternon; species Platysternon megacephalum. The sequence continues at coordinate 64,243 of QXTE01000210.1, read as the reverse complement.
AGTGAGGTCAGTCCAAAATACAACTGGAAATTATGTTCCTAGTATGTGTATTTATGTTTGACATCTTACACCATATCTGTCATAACCAGTAAACCACCAGGTTTCAACTCTGCAAGGTGATTGTGTAAGAGGCAGCCATTGTTGACCCGCCTACTGTAAAAGCTTTGAGATAATTAAGATTTGGCAATAGTAAGGTAAATAAAGGTGTACTTCCCATACATGGCCATAGTTCATACCACGTATGCTATCCAATATACACAGTGTTGGGAAGTAACTAGTTAGCACCGTGATTACAGTGCTAAGCAATGTAACTGACCTCTTCATTTCCCTAAAAATTATGCTTTGCTGCTGAAAATTGACATTGAATTGTAGTCAATGAGTCTCTCTGAAGAATGTGTTAAGGAAAGCATCATACATCACTACCCACCTGCAACCTAGTTAAATTGTTTGTTTTTAGTGTTGTGCCAAATTTTGGCACAACACTAAAAACAGTCAAAATTAAAATGTGAGTCTAAAATGGATGGCTTGTTTTACAAACTCATTAAGAAATCTAAGTGATTATAATCTAAATGTAGCTTCCCAGCACTGTACACCAGCCACCTGTGTGTGTACTTTGTCTTGTTCCCTGTTAACTAGATGCTTTTCCTTACATCAGCTTTCTTTCCGCACTACAGCACAGCTGACTCTTCTTTAGTAGGAGAATCTCATGTCCTTGGTGTATCCCAGTTTTTCCAGGTTGGGTAAGCAAGCATACTGGATCATTGGAGGAGGGCCACACATGAGGATCAGAACATCATCTTGAGGAGGGGGCATGTGTTCTCTGAGCATGTCTTGACTCACAAATCCCTGGCTATAATCCCAATCTGAATGGAGAGGGGGAAAAAAGGTATTTTATTAACAGGCTTTAACACAACACACACCCTTATTTATTATGGGCCAATCAAGAACAGGGCTCCACTGTGCTAGGAACTTAGACACAGAATAAGAGTATTTCAGCACCATGACTGTATTAATACACACAAGAGTGTTGAGGATAAATGTATTATCCTCATATTAAAGATGGGGAACTGAAATAGAGGAAGTGATTTACTAAAAGTGGAAGTTTTTGTGAAAGGAACCCAAGTTCACAGTTTAGTACCACATGACCTTCCTTCTTAATTCATTGTTTAAGAAAACGTAGGTATTTAGTGTGTTAACCCTTTCATAGAGGGATTCAGGGTTCCCCAGCTTGCTGCTGGCACTGAACACACAAAACTGCTGACCCCAAAAAGGGGAATGAGATTGCCTCTTTGTTCTCCCATATTAGCCAACACATTTAATCCTCAATTCTTGTGTCAATAACGCTCTTTTTTTCCTTTCTTCAGAATATATTGAAACTAGAGTCAAGCGAGCATGGCGGGGGACTTGTTCATGTTTGCTGCCAAAGTCAAAGATGAGGACTACACACTAGCATTCTCCTGACCAGTTGCATAGCTACCAACCTCCTTCCTACAGAAGTCACCACGTCAGCTCTGAAGGCATGTAGTTGCCTTAACAGGGGATGAAAAATTTAGAGAGGATTCTAGAATTGTAATCATCAGCACTAGTAATCTGGTGCATTGACAAGGGTGGCATGTTAGTTCTTACTCTCAGGTGCTCTGTCCAACGTGTACCAAAGCTTAAAGCGTTCTGGATGCTGAACCTGAACTTCCTCCAGTTCTGAACGTAACAGGATATCTTTCTCACTCTGCAGGGAAAGGAAAGGAGTTATACTTTCAATAGGGTCCTTCATCCAGTCTCTTAACTGTAACAATTTAAGGCTCACAAAACTCCTATCATCTCAATATTAGAGTAGCTATCATCTCAATATTAGAGAGAGACAGACACACACACAAAGTTTAAGATAACTCAATGAGATAGAGAGAGTCAGAAACAGACCGCAAATTTCCCAGCTTCTTGATCTTTGACAACCACACCTTGTCTCATGGAAAGGAATAAAAAGATATTTAGAATTTTTTTTTTAAATGACAAAACCACCCCCCACCACATGGTTATTACATGCAGCACCACAAAACTGAAATGCTGTATTAACAGTCTTCAGTATCAATTCAGCTTTCAAAAAACCTGGGAAATTACTGCACAACATCACTATAGTATAAATAATGCTAGTAGACTCTGAGGGTAGTTTTTCCATCTCCTTTTCAGCCTCACATTATGAAGCGGTGCTAGTCCCTTCATACTCTACCCAGCCACACAGCAATTTGGCACCAATGAAAGTAATATATTGGGGACTGTGGAGGGAGTTTATCAGCACCTGTTGCTGAGAAGGCACCTATTTCTGGATCTAACGTGAAACTGCATCTGTTACAAGAAAGCTATTTCTGGATCTGACTAATAAAAGCAGGCATCTGAACTGGACAATAGAAGACATTTTCAATGATCTAAAAGGGGCTAACAGCATGCAGTGAGATTAGCAGTAAGTATTAAATATGAATGTGTAGAACACCCATGAGGACATAGAAATAATCCAAGAGGGTCTACAAATATGGGTAGGAAATAAAATGAGATTCTACCTCGGATAATACAAGATATATACACAATCCTAAACACAGATTAACTGTGAGGGAGAAATCTGGAAAGCAGCAAAAATTAAGGACATTTTACGGGTGACAGCAGACAGAGGAGCTAGGAGTTTGCAACTCAGTGTTACGTTACAATGTGATTTTTGGTTGTGCACAAACAACAGGGAGACAGCAGGCCCTCTGTACAAAGTTTTGTTAAGACTATACCTGGAATAGAGGGTACTCCAAACTAGGAATATATTGACAGTTCAAATATATTGAGAGTTCAAAGAAGAGCAACAAAAGTGATTACAGGTGTGAAGGGCTGAGTACNGAGGGGGGGGGGGGGGGGGGGGGGGGGGGGGGGGGGGGGGGGGGGGGGGGGGGAGAAATCCAAAGGAGCCAGTTATGGAAGCACTTAATGTATGAACTATCCTTAGAATGAGACATTTTATCCTTTAATTGGCTAAATAATGACCAAGCAAGGACATTTTTTTCAAGGGTGTAAAAACCAAGAATGGAGAGGCATTTGGAGTGGTAAAATACTGGGACGAAACAGAAGAGGGAAAATTTAGGCTTAACATCAGGAAAAACTTCTAAACAGTCAGATGCATTAGTCTATGGAATGCGCTTCCAAGGGAAATGGGACATCACTTGGCACATTCAAGTCTAGGCTAGACCTAGTTCTGATAAATGTACAATAAGGTCAATCCTATATTGGCAGAGAAGAACTAGATGACCCAACAGGTCTTTTCCATCACCAACTTCTACTACTATCATTTCTACAACATTATCTATGATTAAAATAACTTCAGTGGATACAAGATAAAGTTAAAGCACTGAGGATAGTCTGTAGCATCATACACATCAACCCACACATCTGCTTTTGTTTGGGTTAGTGTAACTTGATACAATGTACTTAGATATTTATGCCCAGATTTTCAGAAATACTCAGCACCTACCAACTCCTTCTGAAAACAATGGGAGTTGAGCCCTTTAAAAAAAAAAATCTGGCTACTTTATTTAGGTGCCTATAATATGACCTTTTGAGAATCTTGCCCTTCATACATTTTGGTATGCGTGGCAGAATGTTATCTGGGTAAGAGTGGCTGGTTTGGTTTAAGAGACAAGTTGTTCAGTACCAATGGAGGGTGTTTGCTACACCATTTAATTAGGGGATATTTGATTATTAGAACCAAATGGGATTAAGACTTCCTGTCAATTTACATCCCTACCCCTCAGACTGTGGACAGAGATTTGTATCCAAATTAAGCCATCATGCTGGACAACACCTACCTCTGTTTCTCCTCTTTTGTATGCCTAATGCTTAGCTCAGCTAGATCATGACATTCGTAAACAAGGGTTTCCTGTTTTAAAATGGAGAATATCATTTGCCAGCTCTATTACAACCATATTAAGATTCACTGTATCGACTCTTCATTGGAGTTTTGTAAAGAAAGAGACAGCATGTAGTGGCATAACACAACGCAACCTTTCAGAGAAGCTGAAATCTGAAAACAGGGCCTGAGTAGAATATGGCCCCCGACAGATCAGAAAATATCTTTCTGTAGTGCTGGTTCTACAACAAGTAAGCTGCTATTTCTAATTGCATGGCACGCTCTCCCCCATTTTGCAGTTATCACCTGTTGGGGACAATAAAGTTTATACTGCAACTGTGTTCAGAAATAGTCAGATTCATACTTCCCTACGCAAACCTGGGTTCCGTGCCGGGGGGGGG
>QXTE01000210.1:0-59881 GCA_003942145.1 Platysternon megacephalum | reverse complement strand
GGGGGGGGGGGGGGGGGGGGGGGGGGGGGGGGGGGGGGGGGGGGGGGGGGGGAAGAAGAGCGCGGAAGAGGGGTATTAATAAGGAGAGCAAATGATGATGATGATAGATGGGGCAGCTTTAAAATTCTGACAAGGGCTCCCCACAAAGAAAAAAAAAAAAAGTGCTAAGCACTTCCAGGAAACATACAGAAGAAAGAATCCCTGTCTCAAAACACTTACAGTCTGGATAAGGAACATAACAAGAGGACACAGGAAAAAACAGGGGTTACATGTCAGGGCAAAAGTTACCAGGCAGTAATGTAGAAAACAGTGTGCTCATTGCAATGGCCTCACATGTAGCTGTTTTTATAGTTTCTGTTCATTTTTAGCTTAGGGTTTTATGATAAGTGAATTGTACCTGCGTTCTGTGCTGTCTCAGGAGAGGTTTGCATATACCTGGGTTTTGTTTTTTTTAAACTTAAGGACAATTTTAATGCCTTGCCACAAGAAGAAAAGAAGAGTTACCTGATTAGCAAACAGCAGCTGACAAATGGTGGGATCATCTTTGTCCTTCATGATGGCACGAATGAGCTGCAGCATAGGAGTTATGCCTGAAAAAAAACTGCAATTAAAACTGGCCACCAGCAATACATCTAATAGCCTGGCAGAAACAAGGTGCACAAAGAATGAAACTTCATTCTTACATACCAGTTCCACCTGCGATCAATCCAACGTATTTCACTGTTTTAAGAACAGGTTCAGATTTCTTCTCAGCACGAATAGCAAACGTGCCTGGAAAAAAGGAGGAAAGACAAATATTAGGGAGTACTCTTGAACACTAATTTAGACAGAGGACTGGGATCACAAATCCTGAGTTCTAATTCTGATTTATAGTGACCGTCTCAGACCCTGGGCAATCACCTCTCCACTCATTTTCCCATCTGGAAAATGGGGATGTGTCACCTTTTCCTCTCATAAGGCTATCGTGAGGACAAACAGATATGTTTAAAAAGTGCTAGCTATTTTAAAAGATGTCAAAAATGAACGCTGCTAGTGTATTATAATTAGACAGGATTTTTTGACTCATTACTCAACATCAAGCTATCATGATTTGCAATTCAGTAATGTCTAGTGGCCCTGATCAAGGAGCAGGAGCCCAGTCTGACAAGGACCATCCTCCACTTCCCGACAAGATCAACCTGCCCTCGAGCTCACAATCCATTCTCTGTATGAAACGACTATTGCTAAGAGACATCTCAATTGTGTGGGGAGGAAACCTGGCTAAAATTAAGTATCTAAACATTATAATACAAATCCAGTCCATCAGCAATTATTACACAAAGACCACACCAGTGGGTGGTGTCGAATAAGGTCATGACCAGGTTTTAAAAGAGCCCACGCATAGGTCTCTATGGGCTTCTCTTCACTGTGTTGTGTTTTGTTTGTTTTTTTAAACCTAGAGTTAATTGATTCCTAATGGCTAGTGTGGACACACCACAAAGATTTGACAGAGGCTACAAACATTTCTGCTTTATCCTAGGAATCAGCCCTAGCTTGGGATAAAGCCCATTTCTTAACCATGACATTACATGTTCCTGCCTCATTCAGAGAGGCCTGGACAAAGTAACCAAGTTTAACCATTGTTAACTGTCATGCAAATGGGATCCTAACACAGCTACTGGCTCTTTTGCTAGGAACTGAGTAGGAGTCGATCAGGCCTGGTCTACACACAGTTTTTGTATCAGTATAACTATGCCAGTTAGGTGTGCTATTTTTTGCCAATATACACCTCTACCTCAATATAACACTGTCCTCAGGAGCCGAAAAATCTTACCGCGTTATAGGTGAAACTGCGTTATATCGAACTTGCTTTGATCTGCCGGAGTGCGCCCCCCCCCCCCCCCCGGAGCACTGCTTTACCGCGTTATATCAGAATTCGTGTTATATCGGGTCGCGTTATATCGGGGTAGAGGTGTAGTACAATCCCTGCTGTGGGCACAATTACAGTATGTAAAAGTTGCTTTAGCCTGGTGTAGCTTATACCAGGCTTACACGAGAAACTTCTGCCAGTATAGCAATGCTGGTTAGGGCTGTGATTTTTGGGCAACATTTCTATGCCAGCAAAAGCCTTAGTGAAACACAGTCATAGTGGCATAAATGTACTTTTGCTGCTATAGTTTATTTCACTCAGGGAAACACACAAGTTCTACCAGCAAACGCACTCTTGGGAATAGAGCTGTGTCTGTACTACCAGCAAACCTTTGTAATGTAGGTAAGACCTTATTCCCCCTTCCTATATAAGCATGTTTACAACAGCACTCATGCACTCTAGAGCAGCTATACTTCTCTAAGTACCCCAATACAGTTAAAGTGGTTCAACGTATGTGTAGGAAAGGCCACAACCTCTATGGGGAAAAAAGTTAGTGATCACTACTCCTACATTACAATGCATCACAATTACATAAGATTTTCGGTGCTTGTTATTCTGGACACAATATTTCCAAAATCAGTCTTGCCTTTTCCCTTGTAGACAAGTAATCCACTGGGACCTCTGAAGTCAATGGTATCCCCTAATTTCAGGCTGTCTAAATACTGAGACATCTTCCCTCCATCGGGGAACTTTGGGTGGACCCCTTTAAAATAAATCTGTTAAAAATAAAGATTAAAAGGAACTGTTTCATTAAAAGAGTTAAAACCAAAGACAAGTTTTTGCCTTAATTTTCTGTAATCCACAAATTCATATGCCCAAACTCAATAAGCAATGAGACATGGCTGTCAGACAAGCTAAAACAGAGATCTGAGAATCCAAAAGAGAGACAGTTCTATTTTAAAGCCAGTTGAACAGGTGAAAATTGTCCTAGGACAGCTTTGTTACACAGGGACAGCCTCAAGATCTGTTAACCTTGGGCCCAATTCTAAGGTACCAAGAGTCTGCAGCTTCGAAGGCAATGAGAGTAGCGGGTGTTAAGTACTTCAAGGTCAGACCCCTTACCAGTAGAGCTATGGGCTTTTCTACATAGGAAAGATATACCAGTATTTACAAGTATAAGGTAAGGTGTGAATTTAAACAAATATAGTTGTACTGGTGTAATTCTCTTCCCCAGCCACACACATACACACACTCCTGTATAAGAGGACCTTGTCACTTGGGAAAGGGTTTAAGCTAAGCCAAAAAAGCCACTCTTATACCAGAATAAAAGCAAGGGTCATAATGGTATAACTGATAGAACTTTCCCATGTAGACAAGACCTATGAGTAACATTCCCCTTAGCCATTTATTCAATATTAGAAGACAAGCCTAGGAATGGCAAAGGGGTAACAAACGAGACAAAATGGGAGAAAAATCAGAAAGGCTAAAGCACAAAGTGAGTTACACCTAGCAAGGGACATAAAAGAATGTAAGAAGAGGTTCTTTAAATACATTAGAAACAAGGGGATGACAAGTAATGGACCTACACCTTTCTGTAACGGGGAAGGAAGAGCTAATAACTGATGACCTGAGGAAGGCTGATGTGTTTAATACCTATTTTGCTTCAGTTTTCACTAAAAAGGTTAATGGTAACATTAATTGTGTTGAGAATCTGGTCAACAAGGGGAAGGAGTGCAAGCCAAAACAGGGAAAAGAATATTCAGATAAATTAGATGTATTCAAGTTGGCAGGGCCTATTGAAATTCATCCTAATGTACTTTAGGAACTAGCAGATGCAATCTCAAAACCGTTAGCAATTATCTTTGAGAACTCACTGAGGAGAGGGGAGGTCCCAGAGGACTGAAGGGCAAACATATTACCTATTTAAAATAAGGGGAACAAAGAGGACCCGAAGAATTATAGACTAGTCAGCCTAACTTCAAAACCTGTCAAGATACTGGAACAAATTATTAAACAATGAATTTGTAAGCACCTAAACAATAATAGTGTTAAGAAATAGTCAAATATGGATTAGTCAAAAACAAATCACGCCATGCCAAGCCGCCTTTGGCAAGGTTACTGGCCCAGTGGATAGGAGGGAAGCTGTAGCTCTTGATTTTACTAAGGTTTTTGACACAGTTCCAGATGACAGTCTCATAAGCAAACTAGGGAAATGTGGTCTAGATTAAATTAATATGGTGGGTGCATAAATAGTTGAAAGTTCAGAGTAGTTATCAATGGTTCGCTGTCAAACTGGGAGGGAGTATCTAGTGGAGTCCCACAGGTGTCAGTCCTAGATCTGGTACTAGTCAATATTTTCATTAATTAATTGGATTATGGAGTGGAGAGTATGCTTATAAACTCTGCAAATGACACCAAGCTGGAAGGGGTTACAAACATTTTGGAGGACAGAATTAGAATTCAGAATGACCTTGACAAATCGGAGACTTGGTCTGAAATCAACAAGATGAAATTCACTAAAGACAAGTGCAAAGTACTTCACTTATAAAGGAAAAATCAAATGCACAACTTCAAAATGGGGAATAACTGGCTAGCTGGTAGTACTGCTGAAAAGGATCTGGGGTTTATAGTGGATCACAAATTGGATGAGTCAACAATGTGATACAGTTATGGAAAAGGCTAATATGGGGTATACTAACAGGGGTGTTAGAGGGAAGTAATTGTCCCACTCTACTTAGCACTGGTGAGGCTTCAGCTGGAATATTGCATCCAATTCTGGGTGCCACGCTTTAGGAAAGATGTAGACAAACTGGAGAGAGTCCAGAGGACTCCAGAGCAACAAAAATGATAAAAGGTTTAGAAAACCTGACCTATGAGGAAAGGTTAAAAAAAAATGGGCATGTTTAATCTTGAGAAAAGAAGACCGAGGAGGGACCTGATAACAGTCTTGAAATATATTAAAGGCTGTTATAAAGAGGACTATGATAAACTGTTCTCCATGTCCAGTGAAGGTAGGACAAGAAGTAACAGGCTTAATCTGAAGCCAGGGAGATGTAGGTAAACTATTAGGGGGAAAAAAACAACTTTCTAACTATAAGGGTAGTTAAGCTGTGGGATAAGGTTCCAAGGGAGGTTGTAGAATTCCCATCACTGGAGGTTTTTAAGAACAGGTTGAACAAACATCTGTCAAGGATAGTCTAGATCTGTGGTTCTCAACCGGGGTACATGTACTCCTGGGGGTACGCAGAGGTCTTCCAGTGGGTACATCAACTCATCTAGGTATTTGCCTAGTTTTACAACAGGCTAAATAAAAAGTACTAGCAAAGCCAGTACAAACTAAAATTTCAGACAATGACTTGTTTAGACTGCTCTATATACTATACACTGAAATGTAAGTACAATGTTTATATTCCAACTGATTTATAATTATATGGTAAAAAATGAGAAAGTCAGCATTTTTTCAGTAATAAAAATACAAAAGTCACAGAACACTATGTCTGATTTTGTAAGCAAGTAGTTTTTAAGTGATCTGAAACTTGGGGGTATGCAAGACAAATCAGACTCCTGAAAGGGGTAGAGCAGTCTGGAAAGGTTGAGAGCCACTTGTCTAGATTTCCCTGGTCCTGCCTCAGCGCAAGGGGCTGGACTTGACTTCTCGAGGCCCCTTCTGGCCCTACATTTCTACGATTCGCTTGATAAAACATGTCACCGTGTGAGAATGAAACACATAATAGGAAACGAAACTCTGAAGAGAGCCAGCAAAGTAATGTAGTAATTTAACACTAAATTCTATCAGCTTTAGAAATATTAGCTGAATACCTCAACTTGGCTATTGACAGGGGAAAATTCAGAACATTAGATGATCCCAACTTACCTTCTTGCCAAACAGAGCACCCACAATGTTATGGATCAGTGACATCCATGCCTACCAGCTCCCAGATTTAATAATGCTCCTCCGTACATCATGCTGACCACATCACTCATGGAACAAGCACACCGGAGCTCAAGCAAGGTTGGTTGCTTCTTAAATAATATTGGAGAGTTTTGTGAACTTCTACAAATTTGATTCCCTTTGGTACAGAAACTTTGGAAACCTGCAGTCTGTGTGTACAGATATCTTCAATTCCCTGTCTCATCATATATAGACTAAAAACAATCTCAGAACACTGTATGGATTAAATCTATATTGATTTGCATGCTGAGGTACCACTGAATGGAAGCCAACAAGCCACAGTAGAGTTAGACATCATGGAATCACACAAAAGTATTTTTACACCACCATGCTTTTTACTGTAACCTTTAAAGGCTTATAAATAGGCAAGTATTGTATGGCACAATGATATCCTTACCTTGACAACAAGATCCACATAGCCTTTGTCGTCATCGCTGGAGACTGGTGTGTAGGGTCTGACAACCAGATTTGCATTAATCCGCGCAGAAAGATAAATATGCTGTCCTACAAGCAGCAGGAGGGAAGAGGAGGTTTATTTTTGAGGGGCTATTCTGAGCGAATTCTCTTTCACTACAGCTGACAATGACTGGTGGAAAAGCCAGACTGGGTCCTAAGGTTCTCTTTACCCCTTTGGTCCAGAAGCAACAATTTTTCCCTTGCTCTCCTGTATTTCCATACTACTGTGCTAGATTTCTTCCTCCAGTGTGCATGAAATCCAGCTGAACCGGCAGCGTTCTGCTACGCCAGCCTTAGAGAGCAGTTATCCAACCCGGAGCTCAATCATGTTTGTTATTTACTGTAGCAGCCATAAGCATAAGTTTAGATATTATATACTACACACATACGCAGACGTGTAAAAGGATGTTCAAGGATGACTCGCACTTTCGAGTGTGATTAGCACCTCATTAACACACGTGTCAGTTACACATAACTGAACACAAATAGCTGACATCCAAAAGGCATACTAAAAAGATGTCCTAGGAACTCCATATTTAAGGCTGCATTTTGATGTGCATTTAGAGTAGGAGTTTTTTTATTTCATTTTAATTTGCAACTGGAATGAATCAGATGACGTCACAGGGGAAGATACAATAACGTCAGTAGCATTTAAAATGTTTAAAGTGGTTCTTGCAGCCCATACTGCTTCATAGGTCTGTGACCGGTATAATTAACTAAGCTTTGATTCATGATGATAAAACCAGGCTGCCAATATAAAACATACCAATAGGGAGACCTAGAATGTGCTCTCGAGTTGGAAGGGCAAAGCGAAATCTTCTCGTGTCGTGGCTAATTTCCTGAAATGGGAAGAAAACAAAACCATCACACACACCGTATTTTGTTGGGTGTTTTTTTTGTTTGGTTTTTAATAGACATGTCAGTCAGGCTGTTTCTAAAAGTTAGTTTCACCCTAATCCACAGATATGTAACAAACTGTTTCAGCACTATGTATTATGCTATAAAAGAAGAAGTCAATTTAGCACTGTTTCACTGTTGTATCAAAAGTATACTTTCCACTCAAATTCCTTGAAAGCCTTTCTATTTTCAAGAAATAAGGAATAACATTGATATTTCAATTTGTGAGGTCAAAAACTAACAATAAATACCGAAGACAAATGCAAAAAAAAAATATGGAGAGAAACATTTCAGATTTAACAAAGATCAATAAAAACTAGTTATTTGCAATTTAGTATAGGCAATAACTTTATAATGATCTGCACTTGTACAGAACTCCATCCAAAGATCTCAATGAGGAGCTAATCAGTTCTTCATTTGTAGTTTAAATTTAGACAAAAGACAAAAAAGAGGAAGTTCAATGCCAGAAGTTTCAGAAACAGTTCTCCAACAAAAGACTTACTTTTGGCTATGTTGTAAATCAGATGAATTAGTTATTCTAATTTAGTTTTGGAGCAGAATACTGGAAATGACACTGGTGGGTATAAGAGGGGATTAATAACTATCAAGTTGGTCTCCTTTGTTACATTAGTGGCTTTAAAATATTATATATAAAGTTTCCTTAATTATAATGGGAAAGAACACACACTGCAGATTAGAGCCCTGCTATAAAAGTTGGGACCTTATTACTGATTTCAAAATCATTTATCCCCAAATAAATCAAAGCGATTTATTTCTCAAATGTTATGATCATAACTCTTTAAACAGTATAAGTCACTATCATTGGACATAAGTGACACTTCAGTTTAGATAAAAATATTAAGTGATATGTAATGTATTTGGATGGGGAGAATGAACAAGCACTAATGAGACATTGTTTCATTTTCCCCTTTCCACTCCACCTTATGCGCTTTTTGTTTCATTACAGCATACTTAGGGTCTGAACTCTACTGCTATTGATTACTTTGCAGCCCTTAGATCAGGGGTGGGCAAACTACGGCCCACGGTCCGCATCCGGCCCCCCAACCGTTTTAAGCCGGCCCTCGAGCTCCTGCTGGGGAGCGGGGTCTGGGTCTTGCTGCACTCCAGCCCGGGACCAGGGTTGTGGGCCGCTCCACGCGGCTCCCGGAAGCCGCAGCATGGCTCCCCTCCGGCGCTCCAATGGGAGCTGCAGGGGCGGTGCCTGCAGATGGGGCAGTGTGCAGAGCCACCTGGCCACACCTCCACATAGGAGCCGGAGAAGGGACGTGCCGCTGCTTCCGGGAGCTGCTTGAGGTAAGCGCCGCTCAGAGCCTGCACCCCTGAGCCTCTCCCCATGCGCCCAACCCCGTCCCAGCCCTGATCCCCCTCCCACCCACCAAACCCCTCGATCCCAACCAGGAGCCCCCTCCTGCACCCCAAACCCCTCATCCCCAGCCCCACCCCAGAGCCCGCACCCCCAACCCCAATTTTGTGAGCATTCGTGGCCCGCCATACAATTTCTATTCCCAGATGTGGCCCTCGGGCAAAAAGTTTGCCCACCCCTGCCTTAGATAAACAAATACTTAGCACTTCTGTAAAGCATTACATATCAAAACTCTGCAGAGGTGGATAGGCATCATTTCCCCCATTTATAGATGAGGAAATTGAAGCACCACACTGTTAAGCGAATTGCCCAGGGGCACACAGCAAGACAGTGACAGAGCAGAAAAGAGAAGCCAGGTCTCCCAGTCCAATGCCTCATCCATTGTACCATATTACATCTTATTATAAAAGATCCCTATAAAAAGTAATAGAACATTCTATCCCTTATATACAATGGTTAAATACCCATAGAAGTGATATCTATTAAATTAGATATGATTGTAGAATAGTTGCTACAAATAGGTTTCATTCCTATTAAACTCTATAGGACTTTTCCCTAAGGGTTCAATTCAAATCAATTGAACTACTGTTGTTACTAAGGATTTTAGAATCAGACCGTCTACACTACAGACCTTAGAGCAGTACCACTGCAGCTGCACTGCTGTAAGGTCTCTCGTGTAGCTGCTCTACGCCAACAGGACAGAGCTCTCCCATCAGCATAATTAAACCACCCCCAACGAGCCGCTGTAGTTATGTCTGCAGGAGAGCGTCTCCCGCCAACATAGTGCTGTCGACACCGGCACTTTTGTTGGTGAAATTTATGTCAGACAGGGGTGTGTTTTTTCACACTGACAAAAGTCTCAGTGTAGACATAGCCTATGGGCTTCTCTAGACAAACACTTAGTTCACGGCAAGCTGGGGTGTAAGTTTACTGCGCACTAGCCTGCCACACAGTAAGTGTCCATGTGGACCCTGCTGCCGCACACTAAAAGTTCTGTAATACTCTACAAAGTGAGGCCATGTCTACACTGTGGGCACTACAGCGGCAGAGCTATGGTGCCGCAGCTATGCTATTGTAATACAGACACTTCCTACAGTGATGTAAGAGGTTGCTAGGCTGATAAAAGTGTTCTTCTGTCCATCTAGTCGAGTCCACACTGAGGGTTAGGTCAGCATGACTACAGCACTCAAGCATGTGAATTTTTCACATCCCTGAGTGTCAGAGCTGTGTCGACCTAACTTAAGCATAGGACAGGCCTGAGTCCCAGGGAAGGGACATAACCAATGATAGCAAAAGTTACTGGCAATTGTTGCTCAAGTAGGAAAGTCCTAATAGTTCCACCTAGTGTGAGATGCATTCTGCCTGTGCCAAAGGATTATGGTTTATTTAACCAGGTGTTAAATAGGTGTAAAATTAAGATCTGATTGTTCATTACAAGGGAATCCAAACAGGAACCTAGAAAGAATGAAATGCACTGAACGTAATTTTTGTTATAGTAAACTGCCTTTTCTCTTTATCACCTCATCACTTAACTGGAATGTCACATCAACCACAAAGGTGTCCAAATATGATAATTTTACTACATCATAAGATAGTTTCTCTTTAGAATCCTAAATGGTTTAAAGATGTCTAAATGCATAATTCTGTTTGCCGAGGCCTCATCTACACTATGAAACCGACCCATAATAAGTATGACTGATGTCAACAGTTGTTAAACCAGGATATAACAATGGTTAGGTGAAACAGTTCTAAACACAGTTGGTCCTTGTTTAACAAATGGACCATGTTCAGCACGCTCACTTCTGCGTCTGTTAACAACAACTGTTGTTAACATTACTATTGGGTAGTGTTGAAAAGGCCCCCATTCACAAAAAAGTGAATGGAATGTAAACAAATGCCATGAAGTTTGTGGGCAGTTTGAAACAATGGCTCTCTGACAATGGCATTAACTGGTATTATTCACTTCAAAGGGGTGATAGGGAAACCTAGTAACAGTTCAGGTTGTAACACGGTTAGTGATTTCACTAACTGATCTAAGCAAGCTATAAAGGAGAGGAATTCTTATATTAAGAACAGCTGCACAATCGAGTGTAAGAAGCAATGCATTCTGGCATCGGGGTGGGCAAAATCTGAGTTGAGCTTCATAGAGTACTACCACTCCCCTTACCCAGTTCAGCCTTTGGGAAGGAAGGAAGAAGAATGACCACAGAAAACACATACGTGCATGGAGTCCACTTAAGAAAAATAGTTCTCTCCCATCCGAAGATATCCTGTAACTAATAAAATTTGTTTTCGAATAAGGGTAGGTTTATACATCAAAAGCTGCAGCAAGTGCAGCTGAGTCACTGTAACTGTTTACTTAAGATGCTACTACACTGATGGGAGCGCTTCTTCCATTGGCATAGTTACTCCATGTCCACAAGAGGCTGTAGCAGCTCTCCCGTCGACATAGTGCTCTCTACACCAGGGGTTAGATTGGTATAATTACGTCTCTCAGGGGTGTGGACTTTTCCAGCAATGTAGTTATACAGACGTATGTTTGTAGTGCAGGCCTGACCTAAGCTCCATATTCAAACTGAAGATCAATTGTGCAATACACGTCTGTATCTTGGAGACATTTTTTTCAAATAGTGACTGATATTCTTAACCTTAAAACCCTAAGAAGTTCTCATCCAATGCAATTTAACATGTCTTAAAATACTCAGCAGTGCACACAAGTTACATTCTTCCCCCTACACACACAAGTGGATTTTGCAACACTGAAGTGTAAATTACAAAGGTCACTGTTCATTTTAGCAAGAAACATTTTTTCATTAAGCTAGTATTTTTCCAAAGCAGCTATAGATTTTCAAACATGTTTCTTGTTTATGTGAGAAGTCTTTTTTGAACTCCCATCCACAAAAATACAAACTGCACTACAATACTTGTGACTAGAACTGATCTTAAAATGAGTCTCTCTTCTCCCCTCTTCCCAACCCCCTGGAAATGAAAAGAGGTTTACACAGAAAAGAATCAAATCCTGCAGATTTTAGGAATTTAGGATGACATGTTCCACAGGATAATCTGGAAGAGACAGTCTTTCCCATTTGCCATGCATGGAGACAACACTAATAAAACAGTATGAGTTTAGAGTCTATGTTTAAAAAAAATTAGATGCTTACAATACAATGTAAACTTGACAGCATCCGCTAAACTAGGTAAAAAGCATTTATAAATAATAAGCTCTCTGCTTTGTTTAAATATAAACATTTACATGGCTTAACCAGAAACAGAACTCTGCAGCCTTAGAACGTTTACAGTTCCCAACAGGGCACAATATTGCTGCAACATTACTCAAGTTGTAGAATGATATGGGCCTTATATATCTATATGGAAGTGTTGTACAAGTGTGCACTTACTTACCTCTTTGTCAATCAGCCTTAATGGGTATTTCACTTCAGGGTCCTCCAAGGTAATTGCAGGAAGGGGTTTCCTAAAGAGTCTCATGATCAAGCTGCAGACTAGCCATAATGGGTATGTCACAATCCCTCCAAGCTGCAACAATGCATAAAGACAAGAATATGAACATCGCTGTTTCAGTGAAGTGATACCATGATGATAATGTCATGTCAGAAACAACCCATGAGACATATCCTCAGTTTCTGCATGCTTATATTACGAGCATACATTAAAAAGTCCATTCATAGATACCTCATTGCAGTAAGTATAAACACTGGTTTACCATATAAATAATGTGGCAGTTTAGATACACATTTAGTTTGCCTCAGTCTATCTAGACTCCTAGCACTCGGATATCACAGCATGGAACAGATGATAGACATGTTGGTAAGACAGATTTATTCTGCCTCTTGTTTTCATATGTCCAGTTAGTCATTTAGAACAAGCCTTCTCCCTTTGCAGAGGGTCCATGCAAGGGTGGCATAGGCCTCATAGGAGCCCTCTGTGCAGGAACAGTTTTTAAACATAGGGCCATATTATATCACTCTCTACATGGTCTACTCCCACACCGCAGACGGGGTTGTGACGGGTTCCCCTGGGGTGCCACCTGGTACTGGGGTACCACTGAGCCCTCTGACCCACCAGCCTGGGCTCCCTCTCACACTGTGCTGCTGTGACAAGTTGCAAAGCCCTCCAAGCTTGCACGTTCACCAGCACACACACAGGTAGGGACACACCCAGCTGCAGTTAGATGCAGTTAACCACCAGCCTCGGACCCCAGAGCAGTACCGTCCTGCCCTGGTTAACTCTGACCAGTGTATGGGTTTAACACCCGGTCCATCTCTCCCTCAATGTGAAGAGGAACGTGCACACTTGTGGTAATCAAGATGAGATTTTCCCCAGACACCTTAGTCAAACGCACACCGGTTTAGATTAAAACACAAAAGAAGTTTATTAACTACAAAAGATAGATTTTTAGTGATTATAAGGGATAGCAAACCGATCAAAGCAGATTACCTAGCAAATAAACAAAACATGCAAACTAAGCTTAATCAACTACATAGATCGGATATGAATAGCAAATCCTCACCCTAAATGATGAGACAAACAGGCTGCAGATTCTTAAGGGGAAAGCTGCACTAGCTTACAGTTTGGAATCCCCAGGTGTTCCATTCACAGGCTAAAAATCCCTTTAGCCTTGGTACAGCCCCCCCCCCGTCCCCCACCCCGACCGTTCAGTCTTTGTTCCTCAGGTGTTTCCAGGAGTCTCATTGGGGCGGGGGGTCAGTGAAGAACCACAATGATGTCACACCCCTGCCTTAAATAGCTTTTGCATATGGTGGGAACTCTGTTTCAAAGCTTGGTTCCCACGCCAGTCAGTGGAAAAACACTGATAATTCCAAGAGGGAGTCCAGTCCCAGCCGACCGGGTCACATGTCCTTGTAGAGTTAACAGCAGCCGTGAGTCAGAGGCTGTTCCTCGAGAAGGCTCCCCGCCTGCAGAGTTGCCAAGTTCCACAAGATAAGGGAGATAGGCTACTTCTAAGGCCTTTTTAATGGGCCCTTCCCAGCCAGCCATCTAGACTGAGAGCCTTTTGCCTAGTGGGCATTCCCCAGGTGTAAACACATTTGTAATACAGCTATAAAGTCAATATTCCTAACTTCAGATACAAAAATGATACATGCATACAAATAGGATAATCATTCAGTAAATCATAACCTTTCCAATGACACCTCACATGACTTATCTTTTATAAAATACATTATGATTATATCAGAGTCATATCATAATATCACTGTGAAGAATATGGGGTGAAGTGTCACAGGAGTAACTGGGTTCTCCTTGCAGAATTTTCTATACTTTCTTCCCCTGGGGATGGGGAGTGAAAAATTTTGCCCCTCCACCAGAAGGGGCAGGGAACTCAATTTTCTTTTTTTCCCCTCCCCCAAATGTTACATACTGCATTGGTGCACTACAACTTCCAGAGGGAATTTAAGACAAGACTGGGCATTTTTCACTTTCACTAGCGTATAAAACAACTTAATTTGATTGGCTGTTTTCAAGTCATAGTGCTATAAATGTGATCGCTATTGAACACTATAGCAACTCGTGTCAAGAAGCTACTGATTCTGCCATAAATGGTTGTTTATATTAGATCATTTTAAATTTGTTATGGAGGCATCTGCTCAAAAAAATGTAAATGAAGCCAAAATAGCTTAAACCCTCTCTTCCCAAAACTCTGCTGTATTGAATTAACATACGAAAGTCTCATGTAGGGGTTTTTGTATTTTATCCATTAGCATCACAGGAGCTTAGAAACAGGTCCCCCTTTCCCCCAACTAGTCTCGTTTTAACGGTAAATACTGATGTTATGCACACACACCAGTTTCTAATGGATCTGAAGCTAACAAGACTATTTACACTTCCATGTTTCTGCGGCACCATTAGGTGTCAACTCTGAGGGCTTGTCTACACTTACTGTTCTGCACCAGTGCAGCTGCGCCATTGTAGCACTAAGAGAAGACGCAACCTATGCCAATGAGCGAGCTTCTCCCGTTAGTGTAGGTACTACACCTCCCCAAAAGGCGGTAACGATGTTGATGGGAGAAGCCCTCCCATCAACATAACGCTGTCTACACCAGGAGTTCAGTCAATATAACTGTGTTGCTATGGGCTGTAGATTTTCCACAACCTTGAACGACGGTTATTCTGACGTAAATTTATAGTGTAAACCAGGGCTAAGAAGACTGTTTATTAATTGCTGATGCAGCAATAGCAAAAAGCTATATATCATGCACAAAAGGTTACTTTTTATGTTTCATGTCTTGGTGACAGAGATGGACGGAATACTAAATAGAAACTCCAGATTACAGAAGATTTTTGAGGCCAACCAAATTTTAGGCCTAACATAATATAGTGCCCTTTAAAGATGCAGTTATTAATTAGCAAAGGAGCAGCTACAGCTAATTAAATGAGCATAGGATTGGGAATCAGGAGCCGAGACACTATTCTCAGCTCTGTCACTGACATGCTGAGTGACCTCGGGCAAGTCACTTCACCTCTCTGTAAGTCAGTTTCTCCATCTGTAAAACGGAGCTAAATCCACCCCAACTTTGTGAACAACTTTCAGTCCACATATGGCAAGTACTGTAAGTGCAAAGTATTATTGTTATTTATTAAATTGTTATATCACATTTACATCTTCATCTGAAGCACATGACAACCACCACTCCTGGAGGCAGGGTGCTGCACTACAGATCTGTCACAGTATGGTAATTTCTACCATTAGTTTTGAGTCACACGACTAATACACTGTGCTTCATAAACGCAGAATGGAAGTCACTTTGTTATTTATGGTCAGTTAATGCAAGAGCCTCACAGGATTCTGCTTCAAAAGAAAAGTAGAGTAGGGTAGTTCGACACATTCTGATCCAGCAGCTAAAGACCCATTGTCAGCTGATGGAAAAACACAGGCTGGTTGCTTTCCAAAATAATTCATCACTCTTCATAAGAAAACAGGCCTGAAATATACTAGCAGGACAAACAATGTTTTGTACACTCCTAGTAGGGCATCAAACAAGACATAAATCAAGATAGTTCCCTTGAAGTCAAAGGAGCTACACCAACTTACATCAGTTGAGTGACTGAGAGAAGGCAAGTTCCCTCGCCAAACATTGCTCTGGCAAGTCTTGCTCTCTGGTAGCTAGGATGTGCCTCGTTAGAGATAAATTATTTCAGAACAGGAGGTTTTATTATTGCAATTAAACATCTTGTTGGGGGAACAAGCATAAATATTTTATGAAAAGTTATTTTAACAATGGCATTTTACTACAGGACCAGGATCCTCGGCTTCTGCACTGGGGTGTGGTCAGTAGCATACAATGAAATACATTCAGAATTATAACCTTTAGAGCAGTGGTGGGCAATCTGCGGCCCAGCAGGGTAAACTGATTGCGGGCCGGGAGACATTTTGCTGATGCTGACATTGGCCAGGAACAGCGAACCGTGGCCACTGGGAGCTGCGGGGGGCCGTGCCTGTGGACGGTCAATGTCAGCAAAATGTCTCACAGCCCGCAATCAGCTTACCCTGATGGGCCGCAGGTTGCCCACCACTGCTTTAGAGAGTACATTTTACAGCCAGGAGTTACTGCGCTACTAGGTTTATCTGGAGGGAGGGCAACACCTGAGAGCAGTGTATCTATCAGGCATATTCTGAGGGAGATAATTTATGGCAAAATACTCTGTCATTGAATTGTAATAAAATTAGAGCAATTAAAAACCTTTCTAGGAGAGTGTCTTACACCATCCAGGATGCTCAACTGCTATCTCCCCATGCCAGCCTAGACCCATCTTTTAAGAAAGTTTAATTAGCATGGAGGGGTTGTTTGTTTGTGTTTTTGGAGGGGAGGGGTACATTTTGTCATTGCGACTTTATCATTTACCCATCTTCCTTCTCTGCCTTTGTGGTCTAGAAGCAACAGTATCTGAAGTTCTATAGTTTATAGCTGCCTCCAGTCTATTCCTGCAGGTCACCCTCAAACACCCACAGTTAGAAATATTTAAGCAGGTGCACTGGAGAAAGGGGGTGGAAATGAGAGGTTAGACAGCTGTTGGAAAAGGGTAATGATGCATGTTAATGACCGTTAACACTTTTCCACACAGACCCATCTCAACAAGCCACATAACTGTGCAAAGGTCTCAGCCACAGCTGATAGTTCATGGTATCATTTTTAAAAATCAGACCGTGGCAAGGAAAAAGAAACCTGAGAAATAAGCAATATAAATGAATAACAACTTACTTTAATTAAGCCATATACAGAGACTTCATTTTAGCATATATACTAGGCCTGTGTACATAATGCACACAAATAGAATATCACAAGATAATTTCATTTCCTTTTCCCCCCCCCTCTTCTAAGTAATCAGTATACAAGTATTAAATATTATCTCTGGAATACATTTGAAATTACTGACACAGATACAGACATCCTTAATGTGCTTGCTTTCAGAATCATAAAGCACTCTGATACAGCAGATATGAGCCAGGGTATAAATGCCATCAGAACTTCTTTCCTCCATATCTAGGCCTCTGTACTCAAGCTAAAATGAAGACCCCATTTATGTTCAAGTAGGCCTACATGAATAGAAGAGGGAGGATGCTGTACTGTACATTGAGAGACTATGAGCCAGATTTTCAGTTGACGTAAATGAGCACAGTTCCACTGACAATTTATCACAGCTGAGAACCTAACCCATAAACAAGTGCTGCTTAAACTGACCTATACTGGGAATCTCAATGAAATGAGTGTTTGGAACCAGGAAGAACTCAATGAGAGACAACCATAACACAGATACTATTAAACTGGATTTTTCCCAGGTTAAAAAGTTGTGAGAAAGTCATGCAACTGCTGACAATTGATGGTATTTAAAAGCCCACTTTTGCCTAACGTTTACATCTGTCAAAAACCTTTCAATAGGAAAATACTTTTAAGAAATAAACTTAAATTACTTTAGTTTTCTGCCAGATAGTTTTAAAGGAGGGAATTTATTTAGAAATAAAGTTGACTGTACATTCTTAGATTTAAAGGGCAACTCATTCACTTACAGAATGGTTTAAAGCGTTTGTGCCTCCTCTTCTATGGGGCCTTTACTTACTATTCTGAATTACACTTAAATCAGCAGGGATGCAAGCTCTTATCAATGTGTAGTATATTTAATATCAGTCTTTTATAACAACCGCTCCCATCAGAATGGGAAATAGAGCATTAAACTAATAATATCCTCACAGTGCTATATTCTACTTATAGTTGAACAAGAACTTCTGTTTAAACTTTTTAACTGATTTTTAACAAAGGACAGAAGTGTAGTGCTTCAGAGATACACACAACCCTGTGCATTGAAATCCAATGTAAGCCAATTTCTTAAGACTCTTCCTTAGCAGCATGGCCTGCCGGCCAGCCCTCCCTCCCAAGCCTCCCTCCACCAGTTATTTGGCTGTATAATCACTGCATTATAAAAATCAATGAATTTTGAACTTTCTGGAGCTACACAGCCCAGCGTACAAACAGTGCACCTTACAAAGCATGTGAAAACTGAAAGTGAGGACACTAGATCCTAGCTGAAAAGCAACCAGTCAGCCCCGAATACTAGGCCTCTGCCAGTGCCCTTCTAAAAGATAGGATGTGGGTGTGGTAAGGGCTCTTCTTCAGGCACATTCCATTTGTCAGTTTGCAAGGGATAAAAAAAAAATAAAAAAAAATTGTGCTGCTCAACATTTAAGGTCACTAGCTCTTTCAAAACAGAATGTCTATTGTTATCACACACCCACACTTTTTATTGAAGGGTGATGAGAGCAGTTGCATTGCTTTGTAACGCACCTCCCGTATTCTGTTTACTGGATAATGGAAGCTTTAAAATACAGTCAGACCCAAACAAAAAGTAAGTGGCACTATGTCATTTAACGCCAGTGTTTATATATACCCGCAACGTGCTTAAGAGAGGAACTGGGTGGAGGCAAGTTTAGATGCCATAGGCTGGTGACCATCCAGAAAACAGGAATCTGAAATGTTTTTCCACTGACGGTCAAACACGATGAGTCACAAACTCCACCGCACAAGCCTTGGAGCAGCTGATGAGGCCACTAAGAAAGGCTTTAAGGTTTTTTTCCCTCTTGGCATTGCTAACGGACCATCGCCAAACCCCTTGTAATCCCTGCCTTTGGCTTTTGCAAACAGCAAACCAACTGCACCCGCTAATCCCGCGGGCAGCAGCTTCCACCCCCCAAGTTATTCTGTTTGCGTTGATGGTCAATAGACCTCGGGAGCGGCACCCCTCTAGATAGAGCAACTTGGTGCCACGCGCGCCCGGAGGGTGTGGGGGGGGGGGGGGGCACCTGCACGCAACCAAGGGCTACACCGTGCAGCTCTGCAAAAGGGAGCGCCAGGGTGGGGCCCTGTTCCCGGGGGAGCAGTGACAGTCTCCGCAAGAGGCCCTGCCGCCTTGCCTCGCCCCATCGCGGAAGACGAGCCCTGCCCGATCCGAAGGGCTCCAGAGGCTTCAGTGCCACCCCCGCGGAGCGCCGGGAACCAGCCTCCCACCCCTCCGCGCTGGAGCAGGCGGCCGCTTACCCTGCTGAGCTGCGCCCCCATGTCTGCGCCGAGCTCGCTCCCTGCTGCTGCGCTGAGAAGATCCCAGAGGCCGCGAGCCGCCCCGCCCCCTGGCCCAGTGCGCTACAATGTGGCGAGTCCCCGCCCCGCCCCTCCATTGCCGCAGCCCCCTGCCCATCACGCTGGCTGACAGCTCGCCGGGTTCCCCGCCCACCTCCCGGGTATATCCAATAAGGCCTTGGCTGGGACCCGCCCCTCGCTCGCGGCCTGGTTCCCCGTCCCACCCCGGGGCAGGCTCTGGGGTGCGGCTGTGCCCTAGGGAGACGCGGGGAGGGGGAGGGTTCAGGTTGCACGGGGCGGGGAACCCGCAAGCCACCCCGCCCGCCAGGCGGCCTCGCAGTGGGGATGAAACCTTGAATTCCCTTTCCCTGGAGCTGGGAGCCGCGGTCACAGTGTGTTGGCTGTGCCTGGTTCTCCAGACAGAAAATGCTGTAGGCAGAGTATTACTCATTAGCGTCCTCGTGGGCAGTCCGAAGGCGGGTGCTCTAATGGCTAGAGACTAACAAATTTATTTGAGTATAAGCTTTCGTGGGCTACAGCCCACTTCTTCGAAGAAGTGGGCTGTAGCCCACGAAAGCTTATACTCAAATAAATTTGTTAGTCTCTAAGGTGCCACAAGTACTCCTGTTCTTTTTGCGGATACAGACTAACACGGCTGCTACTCTGAAACCTAATGGTTAGAGCAACTAGTGCATCCAGGCCTGCTGCCCCATGCGCCAGAGCTTGTTGTTTTGCCTTGGGCAACTCACTTCATCTTTGTATGTCTCGCTGCTCCCATATAAAACGTAGAGAACATCTTACATGCACAACCTGCCCTTCTCTCCCCCTGGGCCCTGGCTGATTGCTATGAGGGCAAATTAATGTTTGGTGCTTTGAGATCATACAATCTAGGCACCATTTCAGATTTTGGGAGGGGTCAACTTTAACCGTGAGTCCTGGGGCTACTTAGGCACTTGAAAACTCTAGTTGTTTGGCAGATACCTTAGCAATTAGCTGACAGGAGCCCTGTATCTAATTCCTTTATAAAAGAAAGAAAATTAAATAAATATTAGACCCACTCAGTTTTGGCCTTCACAACATCCCCTGGCAAAGAGTTCCACAGGTCGACTGTGAAGAAATACTTTTTTTGTTTGTTATTTTAAATCTGCTGCCTATTAATTTCATTGGTTGACCCCTAGTTCTTGTGTTATGTGAAGGAGTAAATAACATTTCCTTAATTCAATTTTTCCACACCATTCATGATTTTATAGACCTCTATTATAGCCCCCCTTAGTCATCTCTTTTCCAAGCTGAAAAGTCCTAGTCTTTTTAATCTCTCCTCATACGGAAGGTGTTCTATACCCCAAATCCTTTCTGTTGCCCTTCTCTGTACCTTTTCCAAATCCAATATATCTTTTTTGAGATGGGGTGACCAAATCTGCACGCACTATTCAATATGTTGTTGTGCTGTAGATTTATATGGAGGCAATATGATATTTTTCTCTTATTATCTATTCCTTTCCTAATGATTCCCAATATTCTGTTAGCTTTTTTAAATGTCACTGCACATTGAGCAGATGTTTTCAGCTAACTATCCACAATGACACCAAGATCTCTTTATTGACAGGTCCAGCTAATTTAGACCCCATCATTTTGTATGTATAGTTGGGATTATATTTTCCCAAATGCATTACTTTGCATTTATCAACACTGAATTTCTTCAGTCATTGTGCCCAGTCACCCAGTTTTGTGAAATCCCTTTGTAGCTCTTCACAGTGTGCTTTGGACTTAACTATCTTGAGTAATTTTGTATCATCTGCAAATTTTACCACTTCACTGCATACCCCTTTTTCCAGATCATTTATGAATATGTTGAACAGTACAGATCCCTGAGAGAACCCACTATTTATCGCTCTCCATTCTCACCTTTTATTCCTACCCTTTGTTTCCTATCTTTTAACTGAAGTGCCTGGCAGTGCTTTCAGGATCATCTAAGGATCCTTAATTTATTTTATTTATTTTATTTATTTTAATGATAAGCCTTTTATCTTTATCTTAAGCCTCGTGTTTCTGTTTATAAACAAACTCCCATCCCCAAAGGCTGTGCTGCTCCCAGCTGCCGAACTCATCACATATCACACTCAAGCAGTTGCAGTTAAGAGCTCCGGCTGGGGCTAGGGTGAGTAGATCTCCCCTACGAAACTCAGGGCCGGGGCTAGAGCCCTCCCTTGCCCCCCCAAATGGCGCCCCTGCATACAATGAAAAGTGCTAGGGAAATGTAACTTTCCGTATGCCCATACTATCTAAGTTCTCAACCAACATAAAGCTGGTTTCAGATTTGCTGCCTTGTCAGGATGACAGGGCTCAGGCCTCTACATGCGTCTCTGAAGTTGCAGGTAGCTGCTGCTCCCTTGAATCATCTGCAAACATTACGGCTTCACAGTCAGTCACTTTATTATATAAATTATCAGCTCCTCAGCACTGTTTCATTAGTAAGAGCGAAGGTGACAAGAAACAAGGTGTGCATCATGGTCCGGAGGACTCCTTATAAAATACATGACTGAGGGTATGTCTACTCTGCAAGCGCATGGTGTGATTGCAGCTTATGTAGACATACTGGAGCTAGCTTTAATTAGTTAGCTCAGGTACTGGAGCAGTGAAGATGCAGCCGTGCACATTTCTGTGTGAGCTAGCTGCACAAGTACAGCTCATGGTGAAGTGAGCACTGGCACAGCTTCACTACTCCTGTATAGGGGAGGGGGGAGAATGGTTAAGGGCAAACCAAATCTGAAATTGTTGGTGAATCAAAAAAGTCCCTTTCAGGTCTGTTCCAGAACAGGCATTTGAATGTAGGTCTCCCACATCCCAGGTACCTTAACCACTGAGCTAAAGGTGATAAAAGTGGGAGGGGGTAGGAAGGACAGCAGCATTACAGCTACCTCATCTAACCATTTAGTAAATAGCCAGAATTAATCATGTCAAATTTGTGACTAGTTTTTATTTGACTGTAACCATGTTTTTCTTTGAATAACCTACTAATCTAAAGAAATCCATCCAGCTCTACTCCAGGACTTGACCTAGATAGATTACAGCTAGATGTGTATGTCTACATGAGTGTAGTGCAGACAGACCCTGAGTCAAATAAAAATGTTAAAAAATTCTTATGAAATCATATAAGCACGATCTCCTTTGTAAAGTGCTTTGACATCTGTGCTACCATGGCATCACTACTATTGGTACCCAATCAACTAAATTAAAGCCAACTAGGTATGCCTACGTGTGTTGCAATCGTACTTCCTGATTGCAGGGTAGACATATCCAAAAATAAAGGGAGCACAACAGTCATCTTTCCCACTTAAGTGCAGAAATAGAGCACCTGAGAATCAGGGCCCTAATTTATTTCAGGTATCAGAAGGGTAGCCGTGTTAGTCTTGATCTGTAAAAAGCGACAAAGAGTCCTGTGGCACCTTATAGACTGCATGCATCTGACGAAGTGAGTATTCACCCACGAAAGCTTATGCTCCAATACGTCTGTTAATTTATTGCAGGTGATCCAGTAGAGAATAAGAACCTGATGGGGGACCTATACCAAAGGTTGATCCATAAAGTAGCCATAGGCCCTAAAAATGCTGTCTTGGAAGGAAAACAACAAGAAGCCAATGAGCTACAGAACTGGGAATTGAAAGGATGGTAACCAGTGATTTTAAGGTGACCTGCCCAGGCAAAAGTTATTTGTATTATGTTATTTTTGTTTCTTTGTGATGTTTTTTAAAAAGCCTAAACTTTTTTGGTTTTGTTTTAATAAATTTTCCTGTATGTTTTGAACTTCAGGTTCTATCTAGGTTGCATGATTGTAGGGTGATTGTAGGGTTCATTGATGAAAAACGTAAAAGATAAGCTATTGAAGGGATTTCTGTTTAAAAACCTTTGGTTTTGATGTAAAAAAAAAAAAGGGCAAAGCCCAATTAAAAAATCCTTTGCAGGTCACTGTTGAGGGTGGACATTGCCAAAAGAGAGCACAGGGTGTTCCTCTCCATTTATTTCCTGGGACAACCCTGCCCCTAGTCCCACTTCCTGGCCAGGGTGAAAATAATGTTGGGAAGGCATTCATGAGCTGTCTCACTTGGGTCTTTTGCTCTGGGTCAGAGGTGGATGCTTGGGGTCCCAGCTCTGGCCCAGGGGAATATGAAGTGATAAACAAGCCCACCTGCTCCTTCCAGGGTTTCCAATCTTCTTCTTCTTCTTGGGTTGTCTGATTTCAGATTTAAGTGGTCCTACCTGACAGATTACTTTGTACGGTCCTTGGCATTTACAGTCCTTGGATTTGGCACTTGGGAGAAGCAGAAGTATCCAATCTCTAAGTTTAAATGTGCTTTCCTGTGGAGGAGACTGCAGGACCCCCAGCATCCTTTGTCCAGGCTTGGCTGGCCTTCGAGAGGGGACCAGGCTGAGGCACTGCAGTTTGCTGGGCCCCACAGGAGGCTGCTGTTTCTGGAACTGGGGGTGATACACTGTACTTCAAAGTAGCACCCTGTAACCCCCATATTCATCATTTGTATATGGTTGTGATATTTCATACAAAGCATGCCATGTAAGATACCATATGAAAGGTCATGATCTGCTGAAACTCATTGTTCTGTCAAAATATGTATATCGTTACTGTGTATGAATTTTTGAGATTTTGCAATATGGTTGTTATTGAAATATGTTGTGAGTTTGGGAGACGCCCACTGCTAGCTCTCCAGTGACAACAAAGTGACACCCAAACAGGCATTAAGCAACCATCACGAGCCATTGACCAGCAGGGGAATTGTAAATAAGAGATTTACAATTCTGGAAGAAACAGTTGCATGAGCACCACACAATGGGGATTGCTCAACTCTGGGACTCAGCAAGACCCACAGGACACGTCTGGGACAGTAACTTCTCTGGGACATGAACTGAGAGTATAAAATAAGGGACAGTGGGATCATGAGACCCCATGAAGGCAACAAGATCACTGGGAAGACAAAGACTTTGAACTGAGGAGATTGGTCTCAGGCTCAGAAGGAACTTCAGCCTGTGTATTAAGAACTATAACCTACCTGCAACATCCAGTGGGGGTGAAAAAACTGTTTGATTCAACTCTTGCTTAGTCTGAAAATTTAGGGTTTAGAACACGTGTTTACGTAAGAAAATAAAATATAACTATCTATGACCTCTCTGCCTATCACTTATAATCACTTAAAAACTTTCTATAGTTAATAAACTTGTTTTAATATTTTATCCTTACCAGTGAGTTTGTCTAAAGTGTTTTGGAATCTGTTCAGATTACACAGGCTGGTGTATGTCCACTATCCTTTGAGAAAGTGGCAAACTAATTAATGAGCTTGCATTGTTCAAGAGAAGGTCTTGAGCAGTATAGGATGGTACATTCTGGGGTGCAAGGCTGGGGGGATTTGCTAGTGTCTCCCTTTGTATAGTTCATGAGTGGCTTGCAGAGCATTCATGCAACTTAGCTGGCTGTGTTTCTGCATTTTGGTGGCTGAGTGATAACAGCACCTGGAGGGGTTTGTGTCTTGTCACTAGCAAAGCATTGTGAGAGACAGCCCAGGCTGGAGCGTTAAGGGGGTACAACAATCCCACAGTTCCAAGTTGTACACGGGGGATTCCATCACACCGGAGAATCAGGTCACTGATTCCCCAGACAGATTCTCATTGGCTCTGCTGTTGCATCCAGCCCTTGGTCTCAGCCTGTGCTGATCCAATCAGATAAGGTGCTTCCGGGATGGCTCACTGAACTGCTGTCGCCACTTGCTCAGACATCACCAGGAAAACCTCTGAGTCATCCTCAGGGCCCATTTTCATGAGGTTTCACTGACATGACTGTGGCTGGCCAGGCCTACAGCCCCTGGAGACGAAACTCCAGTAAGCCCCTGAGGCTACAGCAGGGCCATTACCTGTTGGACCTATCGTTGCTGCTGTGCCCCTAAGTCCCGGATCTGCTGTTGCTGCTGGGCACAGTTGCCACAGGAGCTGCTGTTGCTATTGCTGAATCTTGGTCATCCACTTTAGAAGGCATCCCAGATCCATGCTGTCACCATCTTACCAACTCACGACCTTAGGCCGAGGGTGTTCAACAGTCTGAGTCAGTCTCCAGGGATGGGAAGCTCATGCCCGCATTCTCTACCACATTGTCACTGTGGTTCTTATGCCAGGTAGGGTTACCACCTTTGAAATGCAAAAAAGCCCACCGCAAACCCAACCACAAGGCAACTCCATAACCCCCCCTCCTTCTAGAGCCACTCCAGAGAGAACACATACAGATAAGATTGAGAACATCATTTTCTTATTTAAACTGCAGAAGTGGGAACACTGCAGCATCATTAGCTGGGCACAGAAACTTTTAATCTTAGCTATCCCAGTGTATTGTAAAAATAATGCAAATCTTTAGACCCACTTAAAAAATAAACAAGCAGATTAAATTATTTGTCTGGCAACTGGCAAATCCAAAAAACTGGCCAGGCCAGTCAGATCCCTAATGCCCGGGTGCCCCCTAGAGGCCAGCCCAGGCTCCAGCACTCAGCTAGGCCTCTGCTCTATGGTGTCTGGGTATTCCAACACTCCAGTCCCGTCTTACAAGGCTCAGCCCTCCAGCTGAACCTAGGGTTGCCAACTTTCTATTTGCAGAAAACCGAACATCATTTCCCCACTCCCTGCCCCGCCCCTCCCCGAGGCCCCTCCCCTCTCCCCGAGGCCCCACTCATTCCGGCCCGCCCCTCCATCACTCGTTCTCCCACATCCTTACTCACTCCCTCATTTTCACCAGGCTAGGGCCGGGGGTTGGGGTGCGGGAGGGGGTGAGGGCTCCGGCAGGATTTTATAGCCCTTCATAGTACTTTCCAAATGTCAGCTATCATGATAGTTGTGAGCGGAAAGGCAGGAAGGTGTTTTTTCCCTGTACACTGTGTCTTCATTAACTTTTTCTTTGTTGATTTATAATAACCATACAATAAAACAAAAGCATGAGAATGACACTAAGGACCCAAGCCTGCTCTCAGTGAAGTCAATATTAAACTTTTAGGTTTGAAGTGATTGTTTCTGGATGTAAAATTCATACACCATGTGGAAAGTAGTGGGCAAATAATTCAATTCTGGAATTCCCTACAGAGCTCTGTTTTCTGTGTGCTTTGTAAATCTGCACGTCCACCATGACAAAAGCTCTAGAGGCTAAGAATGAGGAAAAGGCAGATCTAAGTCTTGTTTAGCGTCTCCCTGTCTCCTCAGCACACATAACAGCAGACAAGTTACTCCAGCTACTAGCAGGTTGCAGCTAGGCACAAGGTTATTACTGTCAGGTTTTGCCCCTCCCTCTATCACACTCCCCTCCCATAGCTACGTGTCTGCATCTCCATTGCTTTCTTGCCCGGTCTATCACATTGACTGACAGTTCTGGGTAAGTAGGCTGTGGGAAAGAGACACCTCTTCAGTCTGTTCACTGAGCTGCAGAGTTTTGAGCTTCAGGTGGGATCTTACTCTCCAGTGTGTTTGCCAAGAGACACATATTCTCTCAGCATGGCTCGTAGGTAAGGGAGAATCACACTGGTCCATTATTCCTCTTTTTTTAATGCCAAATAGACAGAGAGTTGTGCTTCTCTGGGGCACCTATATTTAATTGGAGTGCAGCATTGCAATAACATTCTGCTTGTTGTTTCGGTTCTATTGTAGTAACTTGCTTCAAGTTGAAAAGCTGCTGGGAGCTAAAAAGGCAACTGAATCATATGCTGCTTTATGTAAAATAATGTGATACTAAGATTAGATGTTTTAAGACAGCTGATGTTGTAGAATACCTTGCAAAGGTAAAGTTATAATGATGCAAGCCCCTCCTTCTAGTCTTTCATCAAGCCCTCTTGTGTTTTTCTGGAATTATAGGGTCTTACTAGACTGTTTATTGCATTGATACAGTTGTTGTTATCTTGAAACTTGAAGCTTGATCTCCACTCTACAGATACAGTCCTGTTTACTGGATCGGATTCTTCTCTCAAATGTATCATAAGGTTGTAAATCAGGTGTAACTCCACTGGAGCCCATGGAGTTGCACCTACACTGGAATAAATGAGAGGAGAATCAAGTCCATAGTTTATTTCTCCTACTAACCATTTCATACAATTTGAAGGGAAACTTTAAATGCATGTTAAATCTTTATGCAAAGGGTTTGCTTAGCAACCTGGTCAAATGTTTTGCTTCTTTTAAAATCACAAATGATGCGAAGATTAGAGGACTTTTAAAAATTGCACTGCTACTAAAAGTCTCTTGAGGATAAAATTACATTGCAGAAGATGTACATCCAAGCCTTCTGTTTGGGTGTTGCATTGCACATTTACAGTACAGTTTTTGTTGCATTGATTTGGTTGAATTCATTAGAACTAGCTTTCAGGCTGGTTGTTTTGGTTGGTTACAACAGTACTTATTTCCTGTGCAGAAACTATTTGGACAAGGTGAAAAGGGAGGGGGGGGGGGAGAGATTTTACAACTGAGTTGCACAAAAAACAAATGGCATAGAATGCAAATGTCTTGTTTTAAATTAGCAGCAATGCTAAGGTTAGAGTTTTATTTTAAGTGTACACCTGTTAGAATATAGTAAAGTTTCAGTCAAGAAGCTACATCCCAGCAGCCCTCTTGCTTCTTACACTCTCAATATAGCTTTTATTGCACTGAAACTGAAACATAGATTTGAGATGGCTGAAACCAGCAACACTCATGCAAACTTCACTTTTAATCCTATGCAAAACACGGCCTGTCTTGTCATGCAGAAATTGTTTTAATCTTTTTTTATATGGAAACACAATGCTAGTAATTGAGGTGATATCATCAAGAGTATGGAAGGAGGAATAATAGGGAAGAGATCAAGAACATACGAGACTACACGCTGATTGCGGCTACAGACACTATCATATTGAAAATTAGAGGGGGAAGTATTATAATTTCTTTCAAGGAAACTTTTATCCAAACATTGACTGCATCTTAAGATGTATATGTCCTGGGGCTTCAAAGACTCTGTTTGAGGTTGTCACGCCAGATGGTTAAGGTATTTTTGTGACATTTAGAAACACTTTGTTCAGAATGACACCGTAACTTGTTAAGTAAGATCTTGGTCTTGGCAGGGTTTGGTTTTGCCTTTTGTTTTTTTCACCTTCATTCTAAACTTCAGGTACAATCTGTGTATGTGTTCTGTCCTGTTTGAAAAGAAAAGGAACAACAAAAAGAAGCTGGAAAGTCCCTACATTTATGGATGCCATTTTTATATTTTGGTCATGGACAGGGGAGAAAGGAGAGAAAAGAGAAAGTTATTGTGTACTGTGAAGTGACTGAAATTCTAGACACACATTTTCTGAATTGCTGGCAGGAGCACGCTTATTAAATTAATATGTGAGCATAACCACTGTCTGTCGCTCACTCTTGGTCATCCTCTTTTGAATAAAGAAGCATGAAGTGTGTTGTGGGGATGGGGTGGGACAGTAATTTGCAAAATTTAAAAAAAAAATTGCCCCAGAATAGGAAAGTGCAAATGGCACCTTCCTATCTAATAAACACTACAAATTTATAATGTGAGCAGACCGGTGACTAGCAGGTGTTGTTCCATTGGAGACAGATCTCCCCTACATGAAAGAGAATTTTCACATAAATGCTGTCAAACTCTTACCTTACTAAATCCTTATTTACAACTCCAGCACACAGCAGATTCCCTGTCACCATAGCAATTGGCTCAAATGTGAAAATTCTGTGAAGCCTAGCACAGAGGTAGTGTAGCTGATGGTAGTAGGGTTGCCAACTTTCTAATCACACAAAACTGAACACCCTTGCCCTGCCCCTTCTCTGAGATCCCACCCCCCACTCACTCCATCCCCCCTCCCTCTGTCGCTCACTCTCCCCCACCCTCACTTGCTCATTTTCACTGGGCTGGGGCAGGGGGTTGGGGTGCATGAGGGGGTGAAGGCTGTGTCTGGGGGTGGGATGGGGCCGGGGATGATGGGTTTGGGGTGCAGGAGGGGGCTCCAGGCTGGGGGTATGGGAGGGGGGTGAAGGCTCTGTCTGGGGGTGTGGGCTCTGGGGTGGGGCTGGGGATGAGGGGTTTGGGGTGCAGGACGGAGCTCCAGGCTGTGCTGAGGGGTTCGGAGTGCGGGAGGGGGCTCAGGGCTGGGGCAGGGAGCTGGGGTGCGGGAGGATGTGCGGGGTGCTGGCTCTGGGCAGCGCTGACCTCAGGCAGCTCCCGGAAGCGGTGATATGTCCCTTGGCTCCTAGGCGCAAGGGTGGCCAGGAGGTTCTGCGGCATCCGTGCTGCCTCTGCCCACAGGCACCGCCCCCGCAGCTCCCATTGGCCGCAGTTCCTGGCCAATGGGAGCTGCAGAGCTGGCAGTTGAGGCGGGGACAGTGCACAGAGCCCCCCCTGGCCGTCCCTCTGCCTAGGAGCTGAGGGACATGTCACCGTTTCTGGGACCCGCGCAGAGCCAGGTAGGGAGCCTGCCAGTCCCACGCCAACTGGACTTTTAACGGCCCGGTTAGCAGTGCTGACCGGAGCCACCAGGGTCCCTTTTTGACCAGGTGTTTCAGTCAAAAACTGGACACCTGGCAACCCTAGATGGTAGCAGCAGAAGCAGGGAGATAGACAGCATGAATGTACAGAATGAGTGGATAATGGGAAGAGAATGCATAAAGCAAGGAGAAATAATGACCCATCCAAATTAGGTTGACCCAATGTGGGGTGAAAATGGGGAAAGTGCTGTAAAGAAATATGATTGCATGGATATCTGCTCAGTGACAGGGAAAAAAATTAAAAGTCTCTGGTAGGCTTCTGTGAACTTGGGATGGAAGGAAGGAAGAGAATCCTGTTCCCAGTGGAGATAGTAATCTGAATTTGAAATGCTCTAGATTTGCCCATAGTTTGTGACTTCTTCATAGTAGGGACCGCCCTTCTTAAGTGTTTAGAAACCACTGTACACATAGTAGGTTCTATCCCAGATAAATTATTAACAATAATAGCAATGTTATTGGTGGCCTCTGTGCTCTGCTTTGTAGTTAATTCTTTGTAAACTTTAACATTTGCATTGTGTGGGTTGAGCAGCCAGGACTGGCATTGTGCTGTTGCCATCCAGATGGCCCCTTCAGAGTGGAGCATGTGCATGGATCCATGGAGGCATGGATGTGTCCCACTCTATGGTCCTTACACACATGTAACTTCTGTTGTGCAAAGGGGCTACAAGCTCTGGAATCCAGTACTGACCCTGACAGCTAAGAGTTTCTACCTAATTGTATTGTTATGGGTTGGGTGCAATCATTGCCCTTCTTTTAAGAAAGTTGTAAGAAATTTTAAGCTCCTTTATGGTACCAGATAGCTGAAATGGCAGCAGCCTCCACTCCAAACACAGGCACATGTCACCGCCCAAATCAATGTCACGTGCAAGACACATATGGATGGGGGGATTTTGCTGGCTATTGTTTTGTGTCTGTGAAAGAGAGGCAGACAGGCCAGAAAAGCAGGAGAAACTACTAGGCTATAGCTACACTGGCACTTTCCTTGCTAAAACTTGTGTCGCTCGGGGGTGTGAAAAAACACTCCCCTGAATGACAAAAGTTTTAGCTCGGAAAAGCGCTGGTATTCACTTCATCGGCAGGAGCTGTGCTCCCAGCGACAAAGCTACCGCCCCTCGTTGGGGGTGGTTTTATTTTGTCACTGGGAGAGCTCTTTCCCAGCGATAAAAAGCAGCCACACGGTGCAACTTACAACAATGCAGCTGCAGCGGCACAACCGCACCGTTGTAAGGTGTGCAGTGTAGACCTAGCCCTAAAACAGTAGGGACAGAAAAGCCAAAGACACAGCCTGACCAAGTACTGGGAGCACGGCCCTGAGAAAAAGCTAGAGAGTTTTTTGCTCTGAGTGCTGGTTGAAAGGGGCGTGGAGCTGCAAACAAAGACACTGTCCAGGGGGCGTGTAGTGAGGCGGCCTGGCTCCCGGCCGCTCCTGAGCGTGAGGAGCCAGAACAGCCACCACAGTGGGCGGAGCCACTGCCGCCTGTTCCCGCCCCCCGGAAGTCAAGGGGCGGGACAGGAAGTATAAAAGCCCCGGCCCAGCGCTCAGTTGGAGCCCGGCGGCCGGAGAGAACAGACGCTCCGCCGGCACCGAGCCTGCCCCGCGCGCGGTATCCCGAGGTGGACTGCCCGAGCCTGCCCCGAGCTCGGTACCCCGAGGTGGACTGGCCGAGCCGGCCCCAAGTCCGGGACCCTGTGGAGCTGCTTGCGCACCCCCTCGCCGAGGAGCCTGCGGAGCTGCCCAGCCTGCCCAGCGCTCACTACCCGGAGGAGCCCATGATCTGGGACACAGTGGAGGAAGCGACAGACACCAGTCCAGAGCAGGTACCTATGGAGGAGGAGATTGGAAGTGGCCCGGGGATTGCCGACCCCGGTCTGGCACTAGCAGGGCCCGAGCCTATGTCAGTGTGTTGCGGTCAGGATCCCCACTGACCCAGCAGCAGGGCGACTGCTGCTGTGAGGGCCCCGGGCCGGGACACAGTGGAGGGGGAGGGCCTGTGTCCCCCCTGCGACCCCTAGCTCGGGTGGCAGTCTCTCTCCTCCCCCACAGTGCACGACTGTGTGTGTTTGCTCAGTCCCTGCCGGAGGGCCTGAGCCCTACTGACCCTGGGTTTGCTCAGCCCCTGCCTGAGGGCCTGAGCCTAGAATTGCTGTTTGTTTGGGCCCGCCCTGACGGCGGGCCAGGCTTACATTACTAACTTTGTTTCGCTCAGCCCCTGCCTGAAGGTCTGAGCCGTTGGGACCTTCGGAGACTGATCTGCTGGGCCAGGCCGTGTAATGAGGCGGCCTGGCTCCCGGCCGCTCCTGCGAGGATCGAGCCCCCTGCCGGCCGCTTACAGGGGACTCTAGCTTTTTTGCCGCCCCAAGTACGGCAGGCAGGCTGCCTTCGGCGGCGCGCCTGCGGGAGGTCCCCGGTCCCGCGGATTCGGCGTACCTGCCGCCGAATTGCCATCGAATCCGCGGGACCGGCAGACCTCCCGCAGGCGCGCCGCCGAAGGCTGCCTTACTGCCGCCCTCGCAGGGACCGGCAGGGCGCCCCCCATGGCTTCCCGCCCCAGGCACGCGCTTGGAGCGCTGGTGCCTGGAGCCGCCGCTGCACTGTCTCCTGCTGTTAGATTCGCGCTGTGTTCAGGGACACAGGACTTTGTATATTCATTGTAAATAAATAGGATTGAATCTAAGAAATACCTGCCTCCATCATCAATATCTCCACCTAATGAAACAACCCTCAAAATCCCTGAATTTGGCTAATCAGTCGGGTCAAATAAGGGGTAACTATTACATTTAATATAGTTCTTTCAAGGGCAAAAAAGGGTCAATCTTGTGCCTTAGCTACATGAACTTAACGTGTTAACTAACATAATTGTAAATTTTAGTGTAGACACGACTCAAACATTTGTTCTAGGAAACAGACCTGAGTTGCTAGTCATGTTTAACCCTAGCAAAAAATGTTTGTATCCTGTCTGTACTAGAATTTACAATCATGTTAGTTAACCTGAGTTTATTAACCCACTAAAACACAACGAAACATTCAAATGTAGACGCGCCTTTTGGGATTTGTATAGCTCCCATTGCAAGAGAATTTACATGCTAAGTTTTCTCAACGGTCAATTGAACATAGTGATTCTAATGCCCCACAGGAGGGCTGTGAGGTTCAATTCACGGATGTTAATAAAGCACTCTAGGATCCTTAGATGGAAGGTATTACAGAATGTGTATTTATAATTATGATAATTGTATATGAAGCATGACAAGTGCTTAGTACCTAATCATCAACGTGGTTTATTTTTAAGCCTGATCCAAACATCTGTTTTATATTGATATTACTTGTTCCCAAACCAGCTCTAAGCAAATGAGATGTGAAAGTCCATCAGTTCCCTTCTCTCCTACACTTGTACTGCAGAATGTCAAGGAAACTGACTTGGATTCTGCTCAATTATAACTTTAATCTCTGAGCCCTTGAATAAAGGAAACCAAGAGTTCAGTATATGAAGTTGTCCATTGCATTGCTATATTTACCACTCATTTTAACCTCTTCATCCCTTGTTTGTTGGTTTTGTTGTTGTTTTAAGATCTGTGGGCTTGGGGAAAATCATTAGTAAGTAAGGATGATCTGTGGAAAGAGAGGAGGGAGGTTGTATGGGTGGGCAAGAACAGCAGCACTGGAATGGGACATGAGATGAAAGGTAGTAGGGAGAGAGAAGGCAAGGTCAGAAGTGTGAGGAGCTTCAAAAGCAGCTAGGAAGGAACATAGGAGGTGGCCAGTTCTGTGACATTCAATGTTTGTAGTATGATGGGAGTATGGCAACCTGTTGCTTCCAATATGCTCCCTGACATTCAACTGAATTGGCATTTTGGTAAGAAAAGAGTTAATTTGACCTGCAGGTATGGTCTGATATAAAGGAATCTTCCCAGGAACACAGCAAGTGTGCAAAGTGACCATTGTTATACCACTGAAATTTATTATCAGGGGCCTTGTGCTGGGAGATATTTTTAACATGTTGTGAGAAAAGTAAAGGAGAACTGAGTTCAGTTTCTGGTTCTGGGGCCAAGTTCACCCTGATGTAAAAGCCTACGTCAGCACCAATAATGGATT
This sequence comes from Platysternon megacephalum, assembly GCA_003942145.1. Classification (NCBI taxonomy): domain Eukaryota; kingdom Metazoa; phylum Chordata; order Testudines; family Platysternidae; genus Platysternon; species Platysternon megacephalum. The sequence continues at coordinate 26,098 of QXTE01000210.1, read as the reverse complement.
TAACCTTTTAGTTCCAGCTGCTTAATGCTAGTGATGGATTTGGCCCTTATTCCCCTTGATTTCAGTGCAAGTTTGATTGAGCCTTTACTTCCTAAGACCAGCAGGAGCAGGGAGTGCCTCGGAGCAATCAATGACAAGCTTCTTCGACTAATGAAAGAGAATTGTGTAATGGGATTTGATGTGTATTCTGTCCAAGGCCTTCAGGGCTAAATGAACTGTGGCTGCCGAAGAGGCCTGCATTGTGTGTAATGCTAGAAGGAATACAGGATAGAGGGACGAATCCACAGGGCAGTTATTGCAAGGAGACCCTCATTTCCACATCCCCTTTATAACCACAACCATTGGGTTAATGGCAGTTTAATATTTGTGCACATATATTGTTACTGTCAGGGAAGCAGTGTGTGACAAGTTCCCGTTACCACAAGACATGGAGTTGATTTTTACTGTTATGTAGATTTGTAGCACATGGTACATACAAGAGTCTGTCATTTCCTCAAGTGGTTTTGTTTCCTCTCCTGCACTTACACAGCACATTTTCTGTTGGTTTTGTTTTCAGCGTCTGATTTCTACACTATGTATTGTGGGGTAATGTTATTTGGCCATTCAATTTATTCAAGCAGTCTGTTCTAAAGCTAATTTAAGAGCTCCAAATAGAATTACAAATATCTAAAAATAAATAGATGCATGTGCACAAAAGGACATATGCTGTTCTCCTTCACTTTCATCCATCTTTTGCTTATACTTAAATTCTAAAGGGACAAACTCTGCCCTCAGATACATGCAAGAGTCTCCCATTAAATTCAATGGGACCCTGCACAAGTGCACCCAAGGGCAGAATTTGGCCCATAGCTGTCAGTTTAGACTTTTGATTTGACACCATTCAGATTGGCATTTCAGTGATCAGTGATCAATGTCTTGTTTATCTACACTTGGTTCTTGTGCCAATCAGGGCCGGCGCAACCCATTAGGCGACCTAGGCGGTCGCCTAGGGCACTGCTATTTGGGGGGCGCCGGCGCCCCGGCAGTCTGTGGAATTTTGGGGGCGGGACCTTCCACCGCCGCTGTCGGGGGCGGCATTTCCGCCGCCTAGGGCGCCGAAAGAGCTGGCGGCGCTCCTGGTGCCAATATAAATTTGCATAAGTCCTCATTGTATCGTTCTGAACTAATGTGCTGGACTTGCCAATTCAGATAGTTAAACCAAATAAAATTTTACTTTGTAAAGTCAGAAGGATTATAAATGAGCCTATTTGAACAATCACAGCAGACTAAGAAATAGAAACTAGATAGGTCCTACTGGCTGTATTTTCAGATTGTCCTGACCTTGTTAGCTTTCTTCACTATTGAAGGAAATGTCACAATCACTTAGTAACTAAGGGTGTATCTTCACTGTAGAGTTAACTTGGGTGATTAGCACTTCGGTCTGGGCACCTGGATGGGCCTAGCCTGGGTGTGAGCAGCCACACTGCACAGCCATAGCCAAGTTACTGTGTCCTCACTTGCGCTATGCTCACCCATGTGAGTCTCTAGGACTTCTGGGGGGCACATACATTCCATGGTTCTTTGTGCTGCAGTAACCTGAGCAGCTCTATGATTCTTGTCTAGTGAATTGTGGGAGAACTTGTCCTTCCGCACACATGGGGGGAATTGGAGGACCATCAGCGCTTGGGTGGTTTTGCTTGCGTCCTCAGTACAAAATGACCAGGTACCCAGGCCAAGTGAAAGCCTCACTGGGGCTTTAGCCTGGGGCCTGAGATTAGTCAGCTAGTCCGGGTTAAAAGCACCACCACACTTGGGTCATAGGGTCTTGTGTATGGACTGGAGGGAGGGCAGGGGTAACACCCAAGGAAGAGCCCCAGTGAACTCTGAAGTGAAGATATACCCAAAAACTAAGGCTAGTTCCATAAACTTAGCACCGCTTGAAGAATTAGGGTCAAAACTTAACTGTAAATGTAAAACAAAGGGAAAAATACTGTAACCAGCCCCACTACAGGGTACTGTAGTGAGTGCTGTGGTACAACAGTCCCCTTTGATCCCTCGTATCATGTCCTGTGTACCATGCGCTCCAAGCACTAGGCTCTGCAAGGTCCAGCCCTTGTTGGGTTCCCATAAATACTCACACATTTCGAGTAAAAGGATTGGTTTACTAGGGAAACCAGAAATAAAATGTGCAAATTCCATAGGCACAATTGCTTTAAGTTAGAATAACAATGAAGATCGAAACAACAGTTCCCAGCCCACCCTCTAGGGGCAGCCCAACACAGGGGTATACAGGTAAATGTTTCATATTAACCCCTCCACACTATCATAGATTTTCATTGAGTTTAAGGCCAGAAGGGACTATTGGATCATCTAGTCTGCCCTCCTATAGATCACAGGTCATTACATTTCACCCAGCCTCCAGGAAATTGTGAATTGGCTAATGAGCCTGCTACTCATTTCAAAAGTTTACAAAAGACTGGGCTTGCTCTGTAGCCCATAGTCCAACAAAACTCCTCCTAATGTCAACAGGTGTTTTGCCTGAGTTATTAGCTACAGGATTAGGCTCCTCTTTCATCCCCATCTTCCCACCAAAATTCAGCAGACACTTAAAGTAATTAGAGAGACCAGGTGGGTGAGGTAATATCTTTTATGGGACCAACTTCTGTTAGTGAGCAAGACAAGCTTTCGACTTACACAGCTCAAAAGCTTGTCTCTCTCTCACCAACAGAAGTTGGTCTCATAAAAGATATTACCTCACCCACCTGGTCTCTCTAATATCCTGGGACCGACACAGCTACACAACACTGCATACTTTAAAATAATGTCGACGATCATATGTATTGTTTGGAGGAATATTTTCTTTTGCTCAGCAGCTCCCTCCAAAGTTATATTTTCACTAAGCTCACTTGAGGCTTCTCCATAGGTGTATGTCTTTTGAATGCATATGGTATCTGAAGGCCAGCAGCTTAATAAACAAGAAATTGTGATCAGACCCAATAGGGTCTAAAATGTGTGCACAAAAAGCAAAATGTCTGAAAAAAATGGAAATAGTGTGCTTGTCATCTATGTTAGCAGTCAGCACTACAAGGCTACTGTTGCCTATAGGTTTAATGTGTCATGTATAGCAGGGTTAATTCACTGGACACAAAAGATGATCTTGCAGAAGAAATCCATAGAGCAAAGATCCATCCAGTTGTTAAAGTTTTTTTCTTCCCCAGCCCTTTTCCTTTTACAATCTGAACATTTCTTTAAGTGTGGAGGAGATAGAGAATTATTTGTGGGTGGGTGGGAATGGTGAAGGCAGGGTTTTGTTTGCATTAGGCAATCAGGGATTCTGAACAGAAATGACAGGTGTAGGTTCAGAGCAGTGTGATTCCATTGAGAGGGAGCAGAATGAGGGGTCATGGAGGGAAAAGTCTTAAGTTTTACAGTAGTTCGTTTTTTCTTTTGTTTCACTGTCACCAGTTTGAGCTATGTGTTTCAGGAACCAGGATATGTGACTTAGTCACTCCCTTTGGGGACACGCAAGGATTCTTATTACTGTCCAATGTGCCTACCTGGCATTTCAGTGATCAATGTCTTGTTTATCTACACTTGGTTCTTGTGCCAATATAAATTTGCATAAGTCCTCATTGTATCGTTCTGAACTAATGTGCTGGACTTGCCAATTCAAATAGTTAAACCAAATAAAATTTTACTTTGTAAAGTCAGAGGGATTATAAATGAGCCTATTTGAACAATCACAGCAGACTAAGAAATAGAAACTAGATAGGTCCTACTGGCTGTATTTTCAGATTGTCCTGACCTTGTTAGCTTTCTTCACTATTGAAGGAAATGTCACAATCACTTGGTTACTAAGGGTGTATCTTCACTGTAGAGTTAACTTGGGTGATTAGCACTTCGGTCTGGGCACCTGGATGGGCCTAGCCTGGGTGTGAGCAGCCACACTGCACAGCCATAGCCAAGTTACTGTGTCCTCACTTGCGCTATGCTCACCCATGTGAGTCTCTAGGACTTCTGGGGGGCACATACATTCCATGGTTCTTTGTGCTGCAGTAACCTGAGCTGCTCTATGATTCTTGTCTAGTGAATTGTGGGAGAACTTGTCCTTCCGCACACATGGGGGGAATTGGAGGACCATCAGTGCTTGGGTGGTTTTGCTTGCGTCCTCAGTACAAAATGATCAGGTACCCAGGCCAAATGAAAGCCTCACTGGGGCTTTAGCCTGGGGCCTGAGATCAGTCAGCTAGTCCGGGTTAAAAGCACCACCACACTTGGGTCATAGGGTCTTGTGTATGGACTGGAGGGAGGGCAGTGGTAACACCCACGGAAGAGCCCCAGTGAACTCTGAAGTGAAGATATACCCAAAAACTAAGGCTAGTTCCTTAAGCTTAGCACTGCTTGAAGAAATAGGGTCAAAACTTTATTGTAAGTGTAAAACAAAGGGGGAAATACTGTAACCAGCTTCACTACAGGGTACTGTAGTGAGTGCTGTGGTACATCAGTCCCCTTTGATCCCTCGTAGCATATCCTGTGTACCACGCGCTTCAAGCTCTAGGCTCTGCAAGGTCCAGCCCTTGTTGGGTTCCCATAAATACTCACACATTTCGAGTAAAAGGATTGGTTTACTATACAACCAGTTATGCTCCATGGTGAAGGGGTGGGGAATTCTATCCTGATCCCTTCAGGCAACTGGCTGAAGCCCTGAAGCGTGAGATTTTATTATAGTCATTGTTTTAATGCAGAGCTGCAAGTGTAATGAGCACATTGTGGGCAACGCAGGCAATCCTGTTCTTCCCGTGGACCACAAAGGAACGGGATGCATAGGCTAGTGCCCTGTATCCTCCTGCTGTGGCTACTGCTCTCCCCTGCCAACAACAGAGTGTGTCTGGCCCGCTCTCAGCGTACTCATCCCAACTCTCAGGCTGACTGCTATCTGGCCTTTTCTCTGCTGCCAACCCCCCGGCTGCTGTCCCTGGCCTCATGCAGCTTCTGTCCCCTTGATAATAGTTTTCAAGTACATAAAAGTTGTTACAATGAGGAGGGAGAAAAATTGTTCTCCTTAGGCTCTGAGGATAGGACAAGAAGCAATGGGCTTAAATTGCAGCAAGGGCAGTTTAGGCTGGACATTCGAAAAAACTTCCTAACGGTCAGGGTGGTTAAGCACTGGAATAAATTGCCTAGGGAGGTTGTGGAATCTCTGTCCATTGGAGATTTTTAAGAGCAGGTTAGAGAAACACCTGTCAGGGATAGTCTAGATAATACTTAGTCCTGCCATGAGTGCAGGGGCTGGACTAGATGACCTCTTGAGGTCCCTTCCAGTCCTGATTCCAGAGCCTGGTCCCCTCTGACCTCAGCACGCTACTTCCTTTTCTTGCATTCTGGGGATTATGGAGCTCTCTGCTGGCTGGATGGTGAACTGGATAACCACACCCTGCCCTGCACTCTCCACCTCAGCCAGGGTGGAGGTAAAGTAGGAACCCAGTTATCAGCTAGCAGGTTCATCACAAATATTAAAGAGAAACAAAATGTCATCTTCACAAGCCTTCTTGATGAATGCTCCTTGCTGGTGGCTACGTAATTCGATTTCTAAGTGAGACAAATGTCTTTTAAAGTGTGGAGGGGCCAACAGGATAGCCTTACAGTGAGTGATTAGTGCCACTACATGCTGGAGGAAGACCGCAGACGCAAGACTCGATTTATTCCTGGATTAGTCTAGTTTTAGGCTGTTGTTTTCAGGTCCACTGTTTTTTTGGAAGGGAGGAAGCACCATGAATTGCTCCACAACAATCTTCCTGACTGATCTAGGAGCAGCACTCATGTACTCTGAAGGAAGTCCCCTCCAACCTCTTTGAGCAAAGGAAAGCTGCTCTGACATGGGACTTTGAAGGATTGGAAGGTGGAGAATTGGCGGGAATAGGAAATGTGATGGAGTAAGGGATCTTCCCTAGAAAACCAACCATAAAAAAAATGGAATTCTTCACTTCTTTTTTTATTCTGTTGTGTAGTGTTGCTGTTGGCTGTTAAACATCTGCTGCATTCCACTCTAGAGATGGCTGCATTTTTGTGATGAGTCTATAGAATCCTTCTGGATGAATGGTTGTCATATTTATTTTTAAAAAATTTATTAGTAGATTTCACTAATTATAAAATAAAACTGAAATCTACCGTTCAAGTGTAATAACATCAATTGCTTTAAAAAGGAAAAATTTCTCTTGAAAACTTACAAAACAAACAGTGTCCCATTTCTTCATAAAGTACTTTAGGTATTATCAACAGACTGTACTACTAATTAATATTGTCCCTCAGGTGAGAACAGAACTGACTACGAGCGTCATGATGAGAGAAAGCTCCCTCAATGCCCTGATAGCACCCAGAACGCTACTGAAGTGCCACCAGAAATGTGGATGCTGCCATTGACAAAGTTGTATTGATCTGGGTCTTTTTTTTTTTTTTTTTAAAGCATTGACATTTTTCTGAATTTCTTTGCAGGCTGGAGTTAAATCATGAACTTTCTAAACTTTTCAATGAGCTATGGGATGCAGATGTTAATCGCTTTGTGCCTGGGAAAGATTATACAATTGACTTACAGGTAATTTAGCTACTAAATATCATGAGGAGTGAAGACAGGATGAATCTATATGAAATAGCGGGAGTAGGAGCACAGAGGGTTGTGTGTATGTGTGTGGGGGGGGGCACTGTTTATGTGTATATATATAATGGGCCCAATTCACAGGTCCATTACATCACTAGAATGACAGAAAAAGTGCTGTAGAGAGGCTGCAAACAGGCTGGATACAGACCCCTGAGAACATTCTCAGCATAATAAGATTCCCTGGGCAGCACAGAGACAAATAGCTGGCTCTGTTCTCAAACACCCCCCCAAGATTTTGGTTGGGGCATAGGGTTAATGACCAGAGCACTTGTACATTCTGGCTACTTTTGGCAAGCATAACTGCCACTTGAATCTGGTAAAGGTGTGGGCAATCGCTGCACACCCCATTGTGGCCAGCTGTGGCTCTGCAGCACCTTGCCTCAGTGCCCACTCAGGTTCTTTCAGTCAGTTACCCAGACTAGATTAGTTCAAACATATACTCCCTTTGAGGGGTCTGGTTTATTGACTCTTTCTACTCACTTCTATAGTCACCCACGTTCACACCCACTCTGGGGCCATGTAAGAGTCCTGGTCAGTTTCCTTCTCCTGTTCAGGAGGCCCCAGAAAATCCCTCTGTTCCTCTCCTTAAGACAGGACCTCCCCAGCTCTCCTCCTTGGGAGATGGAGTTGTAATTTAGGCCAGCTGTAGAAACCCAGCCAACTTCTCCCCGAGCTGGCCTTTCCCCAATCAGTCCTTTCACCCTCAGGCTGAGAACATGAGCAAATTAACCTTCATCTACTGCTATCTCCCCTGTTCTGAGGGAAGAGACAGAAAATAAACAGCCTTCTTTCCAGAGCTTGTCTTAGTTGGCTAGGAGAGAGTGGAGCCCTGTCTCACCCACCCTACAAGGCTCTTGGGCTCAGACACTTAAAGAAAGAGTAGTCTGGATTTTCCCCAGGCCTTAACTGTTCCCCTGGGACCATCTCCCCCTCCCCACCCCAAAAATCTAGCTTTGCTGTCCGTAGGTCTTCATGCATTCTAAAAAGTCCCAGGACTTACAGGGACACATCACAGAACAGAGGTTGACTGACCACCTTACTAGTTCTTACTATCCTTAAGGTGACAGTCACCCTGTTATAGAGCCATTGCAACTGAATATAGTTTAAAGCAGCCTTAAAATTACTCAAGCCTTTGCCAAGGGTCTCCTTTTCCCTGCTACCTTGGGTATTGTGCTGAGCCCATAAATTGGACCCAATACATATAAACTTGTTGTTCTCTAAAAATGTTTCTCAATGTTGTACTAAGAGAAACCCAAGTCTTTGACAGTGTGGATTTCCTTGTATTGCCCTGAGAAATCTTCAAGACACAATGTATGGCAATTCTGTCACTGAGTGTGCTAGCCAGTTTGTTACCTGTTGCATCTTCCTTACAATCTTCAGTGTTATCAGATCAGTCTATTATGGGGAAATGTGTTTTGCAATGTTTTGATAAGGGGAATTAAACATTAGGACACCAGCTAATCTCTAAGGGTAAAATCCTGTCCCAACTGAAGTCAATGGCAAAATTCCCTTCGACTTCAGTAAGATCAGGATTTCACTCTAGGTCTTCAACAGTGTTCATATTGGTTAGCGCCTATGGATTGTGGTCAGTAGATGAGGAGGAGGAAGATTTTCTGGCCATTGGGCGATGGAGCCAGTTTGGAACTCTATCTGGAGTGAATTCCGAAAGCCTCACTCTTCCCAGTACTATTCTCCTGACGAGCCCCACCTCTTCCAACCTGCTAACTATCTATCCTTCTCTGAGGCAGTGTGTGCTGGTTGTTCAGGGTGTGGCTGGAAAATGCAAACTGCCTTCAATTCTGGAATAAAATTAACCAGGCTGGTAGGTAAGGTGAGAATGAGGCTCTCTGCCCACAAAGGAGGAGTACCTCTTATATTGCTTGGCAAGGAAGGATGATCCTGTGGTTAAGTTAGTAGACTAGCATACAGGAGATCTGGGTTCAATTCCTGGTTCTACCACAGACTTTTATTTGACTTTGAGCAAGTCACTTCATCTACCCTGTGCCTGAGTTCCCCATCTGTAAAAAGGGGATAATATTTCATTACCTCACTGGGGTGTTGTGAAGACAAAATCCATTAATCATAGAATCACAGGAATATAGAGCTGGAAGGGACCTCAAGAGGACGTCTAGTCCACTCCCCACACACCACACCAATGCTGAGGCTGGGCCAAGTAAACCTAGACCATCCCTGACTGGTGTTCATTTAATCTGTTCTTTAAAACCTCCAGTGATGTGGATTCCACAATCTCCTTTGTAATCTGTTCCAGTGCTTTACTATCCTTATAGTTAGAAAGTCTTTCCTAATAGCTAACATACATTTCCCTTGCTTCAAACTAAGCTGATAACTTCTGGTCCTACCCTCAGTGGACATGGAGAACAATTGATCACTATCCTCTTTATAACAGCCCTTAACATATTTGAAGACTATGATGTCCCCCCTCACCCTTCTCTTTTCTAAACTAAACATGCCTATTTCTTTCAACGTTTCCTCATAGGTCAGGTATCCTAAACCTTTTATCATTTTTGTTGCTCTCCTCTGGACTGTCTCCAGTTTGTCCACATCTTTCTTCAGGTGTGGTGCCCAGAACTGGACACAATACTCCAGTGGAGGCCTCACCAGTGCCAAGTAGAAATGGACCAATTACCTCCTGTGTCTTACATACAACACTCCCATTAATACATGCCAGATTGACTTTTGCCTTTGTGGCAACTGCATCTCACTCTTGACTCATTCAATTTGTGATCCACTATAAACCCCAAATCTTTCTCTTCAATACTGCTGCCTATATAGTTATGCCCCTTTGTATTTGTGCATTAGATTTTTCCATCCTAAGTGTAGTAGTTGGTACATATCTTTATTGAATCTCATGCTTTTGATTTCAGACCATTTCTCCAGTTTGTCAAAATAATTTTGAATTCTAATCCTGTCCTCCAAAGTACTTGCAAATCCTCCCAGCTTGGTGTCATTCACAAATTTTATAAGCATACTCTCCATTCCATCATCCAAGTCATTGATAAAAATATTGAATAGCACCAGACCTAAGACAGACCCCTCTGGGATCCTACTTGATGTGTTTTCCCTGTTTTACATCGAATCATTGATGACTACTCTTTGAGTATGGCCTTTCAAGCAGCTGTGCACCCACCTTATAGTAATTTCATTTAGACCATATTTACCTAATTTGCGCATGAAAATGTCATGTTGGACTGTGTCAAAAGTCTTACTAAAGTCCAAATATAGCACATCTACTGTTTCCCTGCTGCGCACTAAGCTGATAATGCGTGTGAGAGACTCGGGGTACATCAACACTGCAATAAAAAACCTGCAGCACCAAGTCTCAGAGCCTGGGGAAATTGACTCAGGCTCACAGGGCTCGAGCTGTGGGGCTAAAAATTACAGTGTAGATGTTCGGGCTCAGGCCAGAGCCTGGGCTCTGAGACCCAGTCTGCTCATGGGGTTTCAGAGTCAATAGTTAAACACCTTTTTTCTGGGAGATATTCAGCCGGGGGTAATTTACTGATATTTAGCTGGCACTAAGCATTTAGAGAAGGGTCTGCTTGATCTGGTAACACTGTTTCTTGTTCAAAATCCATGTATAGATTAAATGTACTAGTCATCGAATGTTATTGCATCAAAATGTTCTGCTTTTCTAACAGGATCCTTTAGGAAAGTTTCACAGTTCATATGTGTAAATGGGATCAGAACTCAGCAGCATAAAACATATTCCACTAAACTGAGGCATTTAAATATAGAATTTCTTGTTGATGCCACATTTGTGGGAATTATGCTGAATACTGTTGCTGTTATAAATTATATACATTGGGCTCAATTTTGCCCTCAGTGAGCCCCACTCACTTTGAAGGGGTTGCACAGTCAGGGCACAATGTAGCTCACTTTGCTTTTTTTTCTTTTCTTCCTATGGCATTAACAAGATGTGTCAGATTTCTTCCTCTTATGTAATGCCTGCCTGCTCTAACAGAGACCATGTGGGGAAGTGCCAGTTCAGTTGTTAATGCTTTTGAGTTTTTTCAATGCCAGGTAAATCAAATGTTATGAGAATGAGGAAAGGAACATATTTTATGATGCCTGAAATTAGCTAAATGCATAATGTAGCAATGGGGGGCCAATGAAATCTAGCAGTAACACGTTGCTTATGAATGCAGTATGTTTTTAGCTTGGTAAATGTCTTCATTTAACACATCTAAGGCCAAATTCTGCTTTCTGTAGCACACTGAAATAAGTAGAGTTATTCTGCATTTATACCAATGTAATTAAAATCAGAATTCAAAAATGCTGAGCACCCAACAGTTTCCATTGGCTTCAAAATTAGACCCCCTAAATCCATACTTGGGTACTAGTCTCATTTTCAAAAGCTTCAGTGGGAGCTGTTTGGAGCTCAGCACTGTTGAAAATCAGGTAGGTATCCGTATAGGGATTTTAAGCTCCTACTTTTGAAAGGCTGACCAGAAGGTTTATTCTGTAAATCTGTTTCTTTATCAGATATTCATTTGAGTTTCATTGTATTTCCATAGATTTGGGTTAGTCCCTGGAAAATGTTCCAGAATTCTATGACTATTAAATAGCTATCTGCTAAAGGAGCAGATCTAAAGGGAATTTGGTCTCATGGTTAGAGCAAGAGATAGGAAGCCAAGTAAAAATGTTGAACATCATGGACGCCATAGATCCTTGAGGAATTCTGCATTCCATATTCCTCGGTGATAGCAGACAATTTCCTGTTTAGAGGTCAGTTTCTCTCACACCAGCAACATCCCTTAGTCACTGAGGCCCCGATCCTGCTCTCACTGAAGTCAGTGACAAAATTCCATTGATTTTAATACTGTAGGATCAGGCCCCAAAGCAACCACCCGTAGTGAGCACCAGGAGGTGAAATCAATGAACCAGTACAGCAAATCAGTTAAGCCAGTTGATTTCAGTAGGACTATTCATAGAGCCCTGCAAATCTATGGATATCTGCTTTATATCTGTGGATATCCATATCCGTGGACCACGTTTGCGGATCGCAGATGGATGCAGATCCAAACTTTATATCTAGAGCCCTGCAAATCTGCAGATATCCACAGACCATGTTTGCAGATCTCAGATTGGATGCGGATACAAATTTTGTATCCGCGCAGGGCTTTATTCACATGCTTAAATTTATGAATGTGATCAAATGCTTTGCTGGATTGAGGCCATCGTGCTTATTATTGTCTGTAATTTTTATTATACTGTAATACTTAGTTTTACTAAAGAAATCCACTGTGCTAGGGCTCAAAAGACAACTAGCTATTGAATTAATATTCAAGTGAGAAGTAAACTAACACAATAATTCTTAGTATGCTAGAAAATATTCCATAGTATATTCTGTAAAAGTAATGAAATCTTAATAGTATCAAACCTCACTACAGTGAGTCTGAGCTTATATTTTTTATCATAAAGTGGGAAGAGATGGCTGTGTGTGTATAAGTTACGAGAGCACGGACTGGCAAAGCACAAATTAGTGAGGTTCTGCTGTCTAGCAGAATTCTACCATATACAGAGAGAAGAAACAGTTAACACAATGGCTGGTGAAACCACAACCTCATCAGAGCATTTTATAATGCATGGCAGGCAGGAAAACTGATAACTCTCACAGCATCCATTCAGAATGACAGTTCTGTTCTTCAGCTAGCTGATCTGCACTTGGAGTAAGAGCAGTGACTTCCAGCAACTGAAATAAAAAGAAAGGCAAGTTGGCAAGTGTCAAATAAAAAATATTAGAGGGGTATTTTTTAAAATGAAGCTTAAGTCCCAAAAGTTTTGTGCAAATTGTTTTCTATTTTCTTCTAAAGATATTGATTTATCTGATTTCTGTTTTCCATTAATACTAAAATTATTATTGGAGTGTTACATACCAAGCGCTAAGTCTAGACTCCTCCCTTTGCAGGGGAACTGGTGCAGTTCTGCTTTGTGATGGAGCAGGGAACTAGATGTGGGAGGCCCTGCAGGGGATGTGCACCCCTATTCAGTGTGGAATGCAGCAGCACGTGGGGGTGCACTATATGGGTGGGCTAGGGGCAGCTGGAAGTGGGGCTAGAAGATCAGTTGCTATGTTCTTCCTCCTTTTCTTTGCACCAGGGGTTTGGGTATGTACCACACCAGCTCTGCAGTGCATCTACCCAGTGCTTGGCCTGGATGCTACGTTCAGGATTTGAATCCAAGAGAAGAATTTCCACTCAGAAAACGTAAATCTCTTGTTGAAACAGGGCTGACGTTCAAAAACACAAAGGGCAGTTAAGTGCCCAACTCCTATTTAAAGTCAATGTGGGTTGGGCGCCTGGCTGTCCTTTATACCTTTGAGAATCTCCCCCTCTGGGCCTGATTCCACAATTCTAATGCAGGCACTAATTTCCCTAAAGTCAATGGGAGTTTTGTTTGTGCCAGGAGTGCAGCATCAGACCCACATTGCTCCACTTGATTGCTTATTATTTATATAACACAGAGGTGTCCTTGGTTATTCATTATAGCTATGCTCCAATGAGCCATCACTGTTAGCCCCGAGAAAGAGGCAATAGGACCCTTTCAAACTCTTACAATGACAAAAAAATTAATATTTTTCTCTTCTTGATGCTATGATTTATTGTATAACAATCTCTATTGTTTTGTAGTATAATAAACAGTTTTAATAGCAGTTAACGTCTTGCTGTGCTTTGATTACTACTAGGAGAGGGACTATCCCCTTTAAATACATTTTGCATCCTTCATTCTTTTGTTTGGATGCTTCTCATAGGAAAAAGCAGGCTTTGTACAGCAGGGTAGCAGTGTTGCAAGGGACAGTGCATCTGAGCCTCTGTTTCGCTACGTAAATGAAGAGCGTCTGAAGAGCATAAAAACTTTTGCAGGTGAGATCTTCCTGTGGTTTGTCCCTCAGTAATTGTGCATCCTTTCTTCTCATTGTCGTTTTGGTAACATTGGAAATGGAATGATGAATCTGCATTTTTTTTAAATGTAGACTTAAAATGTAGCATTATGTATAGCTTGAATGGTCAGACTATTTGGAGATGAAGATCATCATGCAGTAGGTCATTTGAAAGGGAATTTCCCCTAGATTTTCAATAAGATCTTGGAGTTTACCTGTGGCCTCCTTCAGAAAGTACACTGATCTCCAGAGGAAATATGCAGGTAAACAACGTACACATTTTTGGTAAGATTGGCTAGAATTATACGTATTTACAAGAATAAACTCAATCAGTAGAACCCAGCAACTTTTAAAATCTAACTTGCTCACACTTAATACTTTCGTTGCTCAGATGGTTGGCTACACTGGTATTAAAATAGAGTACCAACTACAAACATTACCTTTATTTCAAACAAAAGTCTCTAAGCAGTATTCTGATATCTATTACACCTGTGAGGCAATGCCAATAAAAGCAATGGAGGCAATCTCTCTGTATTTACACAGCCGTGTAACTCAGAACAGAATTTGGCTTTATGCCTATTAAATGGCAGCTCCAGAAACTGCCATTCCAATTTATTACTTATTCCTTGGTGCCTCTAGAAACATTAACTAATTAATTGGGTCATAACATTATTTCTCATTTTGCAGCCATTCAGGTTCACATGGACTCCTTTTCTGCATGGAGGATGTTTTCTGGCATTACTACTTCTACTGTGGAACAAGGACTTATTATTCACACAGATCTTTTTTTTTTTGGTCAGGATTAGCACCCACCCCAGGGTTGCGCTCACCTGGGGACGGACAAACTTTATATTGTTGACCAGCAATGCCTACTGGGCCTAAAACCCTTGATCAGAGCAAAGATGCAATGATATAGCAATTAGTGGAGCTTCACCAGAACACTGTTATTTATATATCTGCTATACTAGATAGAATACCAGAATTGATCATGTTTTTGTGATTATGTTGCCATCTAGAGGCCAAACTACAAAGCTGATTTTGGTCTACACCAGGGTTCGGCAACCTTTCAGCAGTGGTGTGCCGAGTCTTCATTTATTCACTCTAATTTAAGGTTTCGCGTGCCAGTAATACATTTTAACGTTTTTAGAAGGTCTCTTTCTATAAGTCTATAATATAGAACTAAACTATTGTTGTATGTAAAGGAAATAAGGTTTTTAAAATGTTTAAGAAGCTTCATTTAAAATTAAATTAAAATGCAGAGCTCCCCAGACTGGTGGCCAGGACCTGGGCAGTGTGAGTGCCACTGAAAATCAGCTCGCGTGCCGCCTTCGGCACACGTGCCATAGGTTGCCTACCCCTGGTCTACACACTGTTGAACATCTATCTATACCAGGTTCCATGCTGAATGGAATCTTTCTTTGCAGCTTTTGTTTCCTTATTGGACAACTATGAAACGTCAACTGGTGTAGCAGAAGTTGTGACCCCACAAGAAACGGCTGAAAACAATCGTTTTCTTGATGCTATCTTAGAAACAGAAGTAATGAAAGTGAGTACAGCAGCTCTTCATGATTTATCACTTCCCACAGTTAACTGTAAATTAAATTGATTATATGTCCTTGTTTTCAATCCTCCAGCTTACTCATCAATATTTAGTTAGAAAAAATTGGTCAAAACCCAGTCTTAACGATTTCAAGTCTCAGCTCTATGACATCTGGTTTCAGCTATATACCAGGGAAGCAGGAAAGGGGTATGTATGGTCAATATGGATCCGAGTAGTAACCATATTTAATAGGATGTAAGAAATAAAAGTCTGTATGTCACACAGGCATAACCACAGAAAATGGAGAAAGTTATGTATTAATTGGTTATGTATTAATTGGGTAAAAGTAATTTTGAATGTCCCACTGTTTCTGTAATAGACTGTCCTGGCTTGTCAAAGACTATTTATTTTATTTTTTGAAGACTGAATGATTATTAGGTACACAATCCTTTTTATGAAAACAGATGCATTTGAGGGACAAAAAGCAATTTACAGATAAATGTCAATTTATAATGGAAAAGACAGATATTCTGGTCCATTTGTTTGTTTGTTTTTTACCGGTAGTTATTCCTTTAATATCAAATAGCAACTTAGATTTCACGACCAGATCTTTATTTTTATTTCCACAAAAAAGAAAAAGAAAACATTCAAAACAGGCAATGTTCATGGATAACTCTCAGCAAGTGCCAATTTTGTTCATTTTCTGGCCTTCTGCATCCAGCAAATTAATTTTTTTAGCTAATTATTTTTATGCTGATTTTATTGTAGGCCTGATTCCTGTGGATTCGAACATGTGTTTGTCGGAGAAACAAAACATGGAAAAGAGATTCTGGGTTTGCATAACTGGGTACAATTTTACCTTCAGGAAATGCATAAACAAATTGACTACAAAGGCTATACTGCCAGGAGGGAAAAGAGCAGGGTAAGAGAGATTCAGGGTTGTCTGTTTGTATGTGTACAGTTTATAGATAAGGTGAGTAAATCTACTCACAATGTCTCTGTTAATGAGTCCAGGGCATCATGGTGTTGGGGGAGACAGATTATTTTTACTGTGGATTTTGTCTGCTATTAAAGCTCAATGCCCACCTAATTTTTAATTCCCCACTGAGACCCTAAAATNTGGGCCCCCCCCCCCCCCCCCCCCCCCCAATACCTCTTGTGGACAGAGGGGATTAATAATCCTCTAGTGGCTAGTGTCTCCATTGACCTTACCATGCTGGACTCAAGAAAGAAGGCCTGATATTGAAAGATGCAGAGTGTATTCAACCACAAAAATCCCTTGGAAATTCCCCTGCCTTTCTGATGACATTGGACAGAACCCCGTATGTTTGCTGCCTTTCTGCTAAGCCCCAATGCACTAAGTTTCAAAGGGCCTGATTCTGGGAGCTGATGAGATCTGTTAGGATAATGGGTTCAGACAAGTATGTCCAGAAAAACAGCATAATTATGTCGTTCGCATGATGTATCAAGGTTAAAGAATGGGACTGGGGCTTTTTGTTACTCTCTTGATCTGAGATCTTGGGACTTAGGGTCTGATCCAATACACATTGAAGTCATTGGAAGACTCCCATTGACTTCAATGGGCTTTGGATCAGGCACTTAAACATTCTGTACTGTAGTTTCCCCATCTGTAACACAATGCCAATAATACCTAACTCATAGTGCTGTTGTGAGGCTTAATTAAAGGAACACCAACAACTTAATCTGCTGAATTTCAAAAATTGTGAATTAAAAATAGTTTTAGCCTTGGAGAACCCCTGCCAATTGTTTTGGTTTAACAATCATTTTCCTATTTACAAAAATGAATTCTCTGCACTATAGCTGTGTGAAGTGCCTATACAGACAGGGGACGCTGACCTGACTGAACAGAGTAAACAGTGAAAATGACTCTTATTCAAACTGCTAGCTAATGCACAAAGGGAACGTACAGAAAATATAGAGAAAATATTCTCTCAAAAATAATCTTAGGTGTTACTTGTAACAATAGTAGGTTAAAATGATCAAGCAGGTATCAACTTGAAGTTAACAGTGCCCCTTAAGTGCAGGCAATGTACTTTGAGAGCTGTGAGTGAGAGGTGCTATAGAACAGTGGTTTTCAACCAGGGGTATGCGTGCCCCTGGGAGTACACAGAGGTCTTCCAGTGGGTACATCAACTCATCTAGATATTGGCCTCGTTTTACAACAGGTGACATAAAAAGCACTAGCGAAGTCAGTACAAGCTATAATTTCATACGGACAATGACTTGTTTATACTGCTCTATATACTATACACTGAAATACAAGTACAATATTTATATTCCAATTGATTTATTTTATAATTATATGGTAAAAATGAGAAAGTCAGCAATTTTTCTGTAATGTGCTGCGACACTTTCTTATTTTAAGTACGGTAGTTTTTAAGTGAGGTGTAACTTGGGAGTATGCAAGACAAATCAGACTTCTGAAAGGGGTACAGTAGTCTAGAAAGTTTGAGAGCCACTGCTATAGAAGTGCTGTACTGTACNTGAACTAGCACTCGGCTGAGCCCTCAAGGGTTAACACATTGTTGTTAATGTAGCCTCTCACCCTCTACAAGGCAGCAGGAATGGAGGGGAGGGAAGACAGCATAGCAGACAGACAGACACACACCTTGTATGTGGGAGAGAGAGAGAAATGCACACTGCCCCTTTAAGTAAGCTGACCCACTCTTAAGTGCATTGTCTTTTTAAGTGGATCAGGAAGTTAAGACAGCAGCTGCTGCCCCAAGCTCTTTCTGACCCTCTCCGTCTGTGTCCCCTCCCTGCTCTATATGGAGAAGGGGTAAGCGGGGTCCAGGAGCAGGGGGGAGGGGGACACCTTGACATTAGCACCCCCATTTCCCCCCGCCCCTGCACAGCAAGCAGGAGGCTTGGGGAGCAGCTCCAAGGCAGAGGGCAGGAGCAGCACATGGCAGTGGGGGGAGGGACAGCTGAACTGCCCAGCAATCGATAGCCTACTGGGCAGCTGCTGCACAGGGAACTTAGGGGAGCGGGGAGCTGATGGGGGGGCTGCCGGTCCACCCTGGTTACAAGCCCCCACCAGCTAGCTCCAACGGGCTGCTCTTCCTGCAAGCAGTGGACAAAGCAGGATGCTGTCAAACGACGTTAGAAGGGAGCATTGCACAACTTTAAACGAGCATGTTCCCTAATTGATCAGCAGCGTAACAACGAAACAACGTTAACCGGGACTACTAAGTGAGAAGTTACTGTACATAGTTTTATTTTTTTTTCACAATGGTGCAGTTTTCATTTGTGCCTATAGATGTCACCTTTCAACCATAAAGGAGGCCATAATTTTAGACACTGATGCAAGGGATACTGACAGAGATGTCACTTGAGTGTGCTAGTAAGGCACCCATCTAAGGGGATTTGGAATCCATCTCACACTGAATTTCAGTGGGAGTTGGGTGACTCACTTCTTAGACTCCTTTGAAAAGCCCAGCTATAGTTGAATCGAAATGGAAGTCTACCAAAATATAGGATATTTCTGAGCATGCCACCAGCACCATCCTTTACTTACTGCTCACACTCCTCAGCCACTTGGATACTTACAGTGATGAATGCTATAGAAAAACTTAAGGAAATTTAAATTGGCATAAATATTTAGTACCATTTACTTCAGTAGTACAGGATTGGCTTAGGATACTGTTCTAAGTGTTAGGAAAGACAAACCTGCTGCCTGAGTTCTTGACCCATAAACAACAGGAGCGTCTAAGATTCTAAAGAAGATTTAATGTGAGATCCAGGGCTGTGTAACCCCCTATAACCTCCCACATTTTACATATACACAATTGATACAAGCACTATAGCTGCTCAGAAGTAGAGTCTCCCTGTGGCGGTGACTCACCGGTGTGGCGCCTCCTGCTGGTCGTCCAGGGAATTAGCTCACCAGCCTCCAGAGCGCCCTCTGCAGGCCGGTGTCTCGCCTTGCCACTGGCCCCAGTGTCCCTTCTCTCAGGGTTCTGCCCCCTGCAGTACCCTGCAGTCTCGCTGGGTCTCTCCTCCCCAGGGAACCCCCAACCCCACCTCGCCTCAGTCTTGGGCTACTGCCAGTCACCATCTAGCCCCCGCTCACTGGGGCGGACTGCAGTATAATTGCCACTCATCATTGGCAAGAAGGGTTTGGACCTGCTGCCTCTGCCTACCCTTGGGCTGCCCCTCCACAACCCCAGTACCTTCTTGGCCTTTAACAAGGCCTGCAGCCTGGGGGTTTTCCAGGCCGGAGCTCCCCAGCTCCTCTGGCCTTTCCCCAGCCCTGCTCCAGTCTAGGTACCCTGCTCAGCAGCCAGGCCCATCCCTCTCAACATCTAGAGAGAGATGGTCTCTGCTTCTGGCCCACTGCCCTCTTATAAGGGCCAGCTGGGCCCTGATTAAGCTGACTGCAGCTGTGACTGCTTTCTCAATCAGCCAGGGCCAGCGCAACCCATTAGGTGACCTAGGTGGTTGCCTAGGGCGCTAACATTTGGGGGGCGGCAACCACAGCGGCCGGATCTTCGGCCGCCCCGGTCGTTGGCAGTATTTCGGGGGCAGGACCTTCCGCCGCCTCTGTCGGGGGTGGCATTTTGGGGGCGGGACCTTCCGCCGCCTAGGGCGGCAAAAAAGCTGGCGGCACTCCTGCAATCAGCCCAGCCTTTCCCCTGCCACAGCCCTCTCCCAGGGCTGTTTTAAGCCCTTCAAGGCAGGAGCGGGGTAACCACCCCACTACACTCCCACATTTGTATTTGCAGAATAAACCTGAATGTGAAAATATATCTGTCTGGTCATATTGAGTATTCAGGGATTTTCATGTCTTTTATTTTTGGTTACAGCCTGATGAAGATGATCAAGTTCTGAGCCTACAGTTCAGCTGGAAAGGTCTAGTAAAACCTGTGGGAAGCACCTTTATTGGTGTCAGTCCTGAGTTTGAATTTGCCCTCTATACGATCATTTTTCTACAGTCTCAGGAAAAGGTCACTCGTGAGGTGGTGCGGATAGAGGAGTATGAACTACAGATAGTTGTGTATCGCCATGGGAAAAACATTGGAACAGCGTATCCTGTCCTCCTTAGCAGCAACAATGAAGATTTGTATTGAAAGGGACCAAGCTAACCTGATTTTCTTTTTGAGTTTAACTGTAGTTTTGTATCATTTTAAATGTCATGTTTGGAATAATTTCCTTTTGTTCTGTATTAAGATGCTTAACCTAAGATGTGCCTTTTAAAGAAACGTTCAGTGCCTGTCCAGGCTTTGAAATCCTTTTTATCACCGTAACCAAGGATGAAAGAAATTGTAGTAAAGTGCCTTCATAAATCATAAATCTGTACTTTAACTTCCTGACCAGACAAGTTTTTTAAACTATGCCCTATTAAAATGAAAATTGGAGTTTTATTTGTTAACTACTGCACACCTAGAAAGACTGATCAAACCAAATAAAATACAGACCAGAATATCCCATAAGAAGTTTATCTTGTGTCATTAGTGTTGAAATTAAGCCCTCTGTTATGGCAGTGTAAAACAATACTGCATAGCTGTATTTTGTGTTCCCATCCTCAGTTATAGGCTGAGAAAAGGATTTCTAACAATGGCAATCTGGACAATTGTGACATCCCTCCCCTTCCTAACCAGCACAATCCTTATGGACACAAAAGGACTTCCTGGAATGAAAGTCAGTGCAGCATTTATCACACTACATCCAATCACTCTTCTACAGGACAGGACACATCTTAAAACAATGATTAATGAAGCCTAGCAGGAAGCCAGAATAACGACTGCTCTGAGGAGACAGCAAAGTAATCTGCTTCTGTCAACCCCCAAAACCTACTAAACTCCCCAAAAAACAGAGCAGAATGTGGCAGGGGATGGATTCTCCAAAAACAATCCAAAAATCAGTAGTATACAGTAAGAGACTTTAGGCAAGGAAAAAATACGCCCGTGTCACTTGGGGTAGAAATCCAATCTCAGCTGTACAGGAGGATTCTCCTGAGATAGTAACTACAAATAACCTGCTGAAAAACTCTTGGCAGACAGTGAAACTTAGGAAAAGGAGGATAGGAAAAGACAAAAGACTCTAGACATCCTGCTGGCAATGGCAGAAGTGAAGCTGAACAAGAGAACTCAGATACCTGAGGAGTAACCTAAAGATTAACTAAAAGAGACTTCTTGGAAGTCACCAGGAATGAACAGTTAGCAGTAACTATGTTAGCAGTTAGCAGTAACTATGTTAATGTTATAAAGAAAATAGTTTGCGTTAATTGGGGAGCTCATAAGTCTATGATAGCATGTTCTCTATTTTAAAAAGTAGAGAAGACAATAAGAGGGAGTGGATTGTTAGGGTGATCCCTAACAGGAGTGGAGGGCCTGGAGAAAATAGGAGTTTGAAGGAACCTTTAAGAGTTCTGTGTAAATCCTCCCCATGTAACTCAAATAAGTGGATGGTAATCTATCCCTAATGGTGTGGGTTAAGGTCCCATAGGACGAGAATGTACCTCCTTTGGATTGAAAGAGAAGCAGTACAAGTGTTCATGGGAAGAGCACAGGGATTTGGTATTAGCAAAGAGATTTGGGGACTCCTTTACATGCTGTGTTGGTGTTTTGTGTGTGGATTTAAAGTAAGAGGAATGAAGGAGAGGGGAGGGAACTGACGAGGCAGGGGGGAATTACTACAAGAAATAGAAACCAAGGTACACACTTGCAAACACAGAGTAATAGGAAATGAGACATTGGCCACATAAGTGGTCAGGCCATCAAACAGCAATCAAGAATTATCATAATTTCACATTTTCAATAAGCTAAATAGTTATTCTCAAAAGCCCTTCCTTTCAAAGTAATATCTTTGAATGTCAAAGGGCTAACTAATGTCATTAAAAGGAAAAAAACATGCTCAGATTATTTTACTTTGAGAAAGTTAGTTTCAGAAGGGACAAATTATATATAGAAATATGAATAGAAAGCTCTGACTATATTCCAGTATAACATCTCTTTAGATCAATGCTCACTGTTGTAATGATTGTTGTGTTCTTGGTATTTCCATAGCAAGGATTTGTAAATCTACTATTTCCTAATTAAATAAATAGTATTAAAAATGATTCACCTCTTGGGCCAGTCTTCACATGAGCCCCACACACAAAATCGAGATGGACAAGGTACAAAACTCCCACTGACTTCAGTGGGGCCAGGACTTCTCCTATATGTCATCAACAAACAACATCTCCATCAGCACAGTGCCCCCTAACTGGTTATTGTCCGGCTATACCAAAAGAAGGACAGGAGGACACTTGATATGGTTTTAATCAGGCCGCAACTTTATTATTAGATGTCTGGGACTACCCGGCAGATAAAAGTGTACAGTGCAGGTAACTCCATGTTCATTCAACAGCTACTCGGTGGGCTTCTGAAAGCCCCTTCTTTTTCCATCCAGGTCCCCCAGCCAACCCATTGCTGAGACCTTACCATACCCCCCGAACAAGAGTTAAGGTGAGCTATAAGAAAAGTGGGTTGGCACCCTGCTGTGTGAGTCAGAGTAACACCAAACTCCCCCACCCCCATTCTGGTCCTTTAACCAACATCTGCTTTTTAAGTCCTTTTCCAAGCCATTTAGCTGGTCACTGTATCCCTTCTCTATGGAGTACCCACACTAGGCGTCCGCCCCACATAATGAGTTGCAACACCATAGCCTAACACCCTTCTCTCCTCACCATAACAAAGCCCTCCCCAATCCCACCGTGGGGAAGGTGAAAAAAAAACCCCACCCCGCCTAGGCCAATCTGGTGGTGAGGGAAAAATTCCTTCCCAGCCTCCCTAGAAAGGAGCAGCTAGCACGATGCCTGCAGCAGGGCCTGATCAAACCTCTTTTTTTTGCCACCTCAAGGAGAGGGAGGCTGGCTGCTGCTCCGCCCGCTCCCAGGAAAAGGGACTTCTGCTGGGCTTGCCCCTTTTGAACTCCCCCACCCTCCGGTCCCTGGGGATGACTCAGCATTGACAAGCTGACCCACTCCCCCTTTTGCAGCTTCTGAGCCTCGCTTCCCGTCCTGGCCGTAAAGCACTATGCCCTCTTCCCAGGCAAGCCAGACAACACCTCCTACTTCCCCCCACCCCCTGCTTAAAGGTGCAGTGTGGTCATTAGCTCTGTACTGAATCAGAGGGATGCATGTATAATACCAAATCACCCCCCCCCCCCAAAGCCCCCTGCTTTATAAGGCCCAGGTGCCTTCCCTTAAGACCAATTGGGCATCAGGTAATCAGTCCAGGTGCATTGGCCCCCCACCCACTGCCTCTTAAAGGGGCCCTCCATGTGTTAATAAAGGCCACTTCGTAATTTTAATTAAATGAAATTCTAGTGTAGTTTAAAATATGTTTTTTATTTAATAGTTCTTATTGCTACACTAGGCTCCTCAGGCCTGGCTGCCTCTCAGTAGGGCTCAGATGTCTTGCTGGGCTCCTTGGGCCTAGCTCCTTTTTGTTTGGGGGAAAAAATAAGTGTCCAAGCTCGCCCATCAACAGCACCAAGCTAAACAGGCACTCAGAGCAGACTGTGCAGTTCAGCATACCATGTTATTTTCCCTCCTGTCTTACATACTGTGATGAGTAGTCAGGGGTGAAAGTAACTTAAAGGACTTACTGTACTCTGGAGTCCTTAGGAGGGGGCAGGGCCTCTACTGGAAGAGGCGGGGCCTTTAAATCACCATTGGAGGAGGCCCAGGCCTCTGGCGGAGCTTTAAAGTAGCTGCAGCCGGGAGCCCCTGGCCCTTTAAATCACCGCCAGAGCCCCACGGCTGCTACCCCAGGGCTCCAGCAGCAGGGCTCGGGTGGCGATTTAAAGGGCCCTGGAGGGTAGCGGCAGTGGGAGCCTCGAGCCCTTTAAATCGCCACCTGAGCCGCGCTGCCGGAGTCCCGGGGTAGCAGCGGCAGCCGGTGGCTCGGGTGGTGATTTAAAGGGCCCGGGGCTCTGGCTGCCGCTACCACCCCGGGCCCTTTAAATCGTCCCCGGAGCCCTGCTGCCGGAGCCCTGGGGTAGCGGCGGCGGTGCTCCAGCGGCAAGTTAAACGGCCCGGGGCGGTAGCAGCTGCCAGCCCCAGATCCTTTAAATAGCCACTGGAGCCCTGCCACCGCTACCCCAGGGCTCTGGCAGCAGTTTAAAGGGCCCGGGGCTCCAGCTGCTGCTGGGAGCCCCAGGCCCTTTAAATTGCCGCCAGGGGAAGCCAATCCGCCTCAGTACAGCGCACTGGCTCTTGCCGATATGCTGTACTGGGGCGTACCGGCTTACTTTCACCTCTGTGAGTAGTGAAATAATTAACTGGGGTCCTGCTTCGTGCCAGGGCTAAATGTCCTGTGGGCTCTGCATGGCGATGAAATTGTGTCTTGTCTCCATAGGCAACTCTTGGAACAGCTATCCTAATTAATCATTGTTGGCTTTGGGCCTTCAGTTTTCAACTTTATTGATATTAATTCTAGGCTGCTGGAGGTGGATGGTGAGCAGGTAGCAGCTATGCTACTCAATCGAGGCTTGGAGGCTGGGAGCTGTGTGAGTGAGAACATGTGCTACGTGCAGATGGCAGGTAAATGCATGAAAGATTGCATGCTGTTAATCACGCCTCAGGAGCTTGCACAGGGTTATGCTATCATTGCCTGTAGCCTGTCTCCCAACCAGGAATGCACTGATCATTAAAATGGAAACCCAAGAGCAGAAATATACTTTGCTAAGCCTTTGTTGGGCAGGACTGTGCGGGAGGAGGGTTCTTGACAACATTATTGAGTGAAATAACAGACAAAGGGTCTTATTTAATTCTTGGTGACTATGGACGCTAGGCAGGTATCATCCGCTTGATCAACACACCCTTACACAAAAGAGACTTTCTTAGATGTGATCCCATCAGACGGGCTCCCACATGGTAACGTGCTTCTGAGCTCACAAGGCTTAGTGATCAACACACACCACTACACACCCCTACATGGACACTGGCTTGTTGAATACTTGACAGAGCACAGCCATCGAGGGGCTCTTGACTCATACACACACTGCCCAGATAGTGTTTTCTCCCTAAGAAATATCATGAGATTTTTAAGAAAAGCTGCCTGCAATATCATGCTTCCACAATTCCAAGATGGAAATGTTGCCTGTGGGGATCATTGGGTAGTTTGTTTAAGAGATTATCTTTTGAACACTCTTTAACATTCCACTCTAAATATTCAGCACAAAATTGATCTGATTGTGCAGCATTTTAAAACAATAAGAAAAAGAATCTCTCCTGTTCAGACCCATTCAAAACAGATGTAAGCAGAGTCAGGATGAGCTCTACCCTGACATCTGGTGGTGAATTATGGCGAGTGTGGAGAAGAACTTCAGGGGCTGATCTTGTTTGCATAGGCACACCCACTCCGCCTAGGATGAGCCTACAGCAGCCCAAAATGGTAACTTTGGCTGTTGTAGGATCCCCAGTGTCTCTGTTATTGGGGCAGGAAGAATAAAGTGATGTTACCCTGGTTATGTGAAGCAAGGCCAGTGAACTGTTGTATGACAGAGGGACTCACCATCAAGTAAGTAGCACTTGCTAGACAAGGGACATGGGTTCCACAACCCAGTGAATTGAGAGAGATTGGGGACAGATGTTTGTATCTGATGGGCCCCCTTTGAGGGCCTGCAACACCAATTGCACCTCCTTCTCTCTCCACTGTTGAATGTCAGAGCTAACTTTGATTCCATTAGGAGCCTCGTTACAGACTGCTGAGCTAAATTTGCTTTTGGTCAATGGTGTACCAGTACTAGGGCTCCCCTACTACAAGCTGAAATCACTAAGAGCTGAAATCACTAAAGGTACTAAGAGCTGAGATTGCTGTGTTAACTAGTGGGGGAGCCTGAAGCTATATTGCTGATCGGCTGGTGGAGTGGAGCAGTTTGCGGGACGGTTGGCGTGGCCCACGGAACGGTGAGCGGAGCAGTTTGCGGGATGGTTGGCGCGGCCCATGGAACGGTGAGCGGAGCAGTTCGTGGGACGGCTGGTGCAGCTCACGGGACGGATAGTGGAGTGGAG